>CAKNYM010013048.1:0-19242 GCA_932195095.1 Andricus curvator | reverse complement strand
ATGAACTTTCGAGTTCGAACTGCTAATCTATAATAATAATAATATTCCAGTGGACAATGGCCGAGTCCACAAATAGAAGAAGAAACCAACCCAACTTGATCCGGCGATCGGTACCTGTGGGCACCCTTCAAATCAGGGGTATGTCACGCCACGCGTAAATTTCGTGCCTGCGGCGGGAAGGGCAAACAGTTTATTTTTTGTGTGAATTTCTAACTGTTCCCGAAATTTCTCAAAACTAATACACAATCTAAATTCTTTAAATCCTCGGACCAGCACTACCCTAGTAAGCTCAGTGAGTTTGCGAGGTATATTTATTATTTGATATTGAATATAATGTTACCTTTTTAGGGAGCAAAATTTCGGTATTTAAAAATTGATTTCTAAATCATTACAACTCCTAACGACCTCGTTTCTCGCTTCAAAATCTTTTATATTCGAACAAAAAAAAACAGACACTGGTTGATTTATTTTGGACAAAACTAATTATTAAATTTTTTACTCGACTTTTGCCTGGAAAAATTAATTTTGAAAATAGAAAAACTTGGAGGCAAGAAATGAGGTGGTTATAATATATAATTTTCATTTTTTGCATACACTTTTTATATAAAATAAATGAAAATTATATATAATATTTCACACTATATATAAACTATATACCATTTTTCCGTAAAAATGAGTATATGTTAAAATAAAACGTTAAAAAATTGCCGCAATGATTACAAATCGTAAAATTTAAAGAATGTTCGATTTTAAATCTTCAAAATTGTAGAACTTTAGATTGTAAATCATTAAAACTTAAAAGTTTCTAATTTGTTAAATTATGCAGGTTTTACGTACAGTAAAAGTCCGATAAGTTGCCGTCCGATAAGTGTACACTCCCCTTAAAACGTCATCACACGCACGGCACGCACACTAATTGGGGTTCTCCCACTACGTGTGCTATTTTGCTTATGATTTGCGCATCATTCGTACGCATGCGCGCACCCAATATCGTGCTACCAGAGGGGGCATCCGATAAGTACGCAATTCCTGGAATTTCACGCCCCTACAGCCCCGAAATGAGAAACTTATCGGACTTCTACTGTATTGTCTTTTCACTATAAAAATCGGGACGATTGAAAAATCCCGAAAAATAAAATTCCCGACACTGTACAAATTCCCGAATTGGAAAACTTCCGAATAATAAAATTCCCGAATAATAAAATCCCCGAATTATAAAATTCAAAAATAATAAAATTCACGAATAATGGAATTCTCGACAGTTTATAATATTACCCAATTTGAAAATTCCCGAATAAGAAAATTCCTGACCGATAATTGCCGAATTATGAAATTCCCGAATTTAAACAATTACAATTTTTTATTCATAAAACTAATAAAGTTATTGCAATCAAAATTATATTCCAATTAAAAATCTGTTCAATTATGAATTAATTTAGATTGTTTATATTCGGCAATTTTCTAGTTCGGATATTCTATAATTCCACAATTTTCTATCGGGAATTTTATTATTCGAGAATGTTCAAATTCGGTAATATCATAACCTGTTGATGAATTTTATTATTCGGGAATATTCCAATCCGGGAATTTCATTATTTGGAAATTTTATTATTCGGTAATTTTATTATTTAGGATTTTTCAGTCGTCCCTAAAAATCGTCAAAATTTGAGAATTTTTATTTATACATCTTTAAGATTGAGGACTTCTCAATTGTAAATCTTTAATATTGAACTATTTCAACAAAAAAGTGCTCAAAAGTAAATACATTCAACATATGTCTTTTAATCGGAAATCTCATTTTTGTGAGAAAATAATTCCTCAAATTCTTGTTAAAACACTAAAAGAGTAGGGGATCATTTTCTCGCAAAAAAGACGTTTCTTTATAAAATAAAATAATTTCATGAGGCATCATATTGTGCATTCGTGTTTCGTTTAGTACTAGATGTGAAAAATACTTTTAATATTATTGGATATTATAAAAATGTAACTAATGCTTTGTACCTGGTGCAAAACATCATGATAAGACAATACACGATGTTAGCAATGTACTAAAATTACTACTTTACTGTAAGATTTTTGATATTAAGAATTGATGTTTTTTCGAATTATGAAGAAACTTGAAACTTACTATATGTATAGCATTTATTGTAAGCTTAGTATCATTCACCTAATTGGCTTCGGCTATAAGTTGCTGAGTTCATGTTCCCTTTATTTCAGAGACAATAAAGAAGACAAGTTAAATGTCAGATTGTTATTGAAATAAGTACGTAGTATAATGCTTTGCTAATTGAAAATTTTCATCGGTGTCACGTACACCCCCTTTCATTTTGATTCCGTTGTCTGAATACAGTTTTCTCGTGTACTTTCTTCGGGCTATCATTCTCCTGAGAGCCATCATCATGGATTCCGTTGATAACGATGCCGCGATTCCCAAGTGCACTGCTCTTGTCGTCATACAATTGAAGAGAACTCCGTATCTCTTTTCTCTTCTGTGGCCAATTGTCACGTACACCGGACCGATGTAGTCAACCCCAGTAAATTCGAAAGGTGGACCTCGCGACTGACAGCGCACAGCAGGTAAAGGCGCCATCCTTGATGCCACTGGTACCGTTGGGCGTAATTTACACAAGCGGCAGTCGTTCCCGCTACCCTTCACCACGGCTCTAATCTTCGGGATGTAGAATCGTTGACGCAGCTCGTTCACGACTCGTTCCCTCCGGTGATGTCCTGCTTTTTTGTGATACTGCACCACAAGAAGTTTGGTGATCGGGTGTTTTCCGTCCAAAATGATTGGGTTGAAAGTCAGCTCCCAAGTATCGCTCTCTTTATCCAGTTTTTGTGCCCTTTTGCACCAAATCAGAGCTTTTCGAAATGTTGGCAGTCTCGTGTAGCTTCATCAGCTAAATTTTCTTTGGTTAGAATCCATGTCCATTCCGCCTGATCAGTATTAGCAAGAATCTCCGCTATTCTATGAGCCACGAAAGTTTGATACCTTCGCGTATCTGAACTCAGCCAGCATAGAACAGTTCTTGAATCAGTCCAATAAACTGATCGTTTTATCGGAAACGTATTCTGCTGTCTAACAAATTGAGCAAGGCGAGTCGCCATTACCGCTGCCTGAAGTTCGAGTCTAGAAATCGTCAACATTTTCACGGGAGTTACTCTAGTTTTAGCCATTACTATAGCAGTCCGGATACCATTCTCACCCGTGAATAGTAGATAAGCTGCTGCTACAAGTGCTTGCTCGCTAGAATCGCCAAGTACATAGAGCTCCGCCTCCAGTATTCTTCCGATTCCAAAGGCGTAGTAACAAGGGATTCGTAAAGACTTCACTCGCTGCAGATCGTTCAGCCACGCTTTCCACTTTTCCTGCAGATCTTCTCAGATGGTTTCGTCCCATTCGATTCCTTTGCACCAGATGTCCTGTAGAAGCACCTTGGCTTGGACACTTAGTACTGCAAACAGTCCCAGACGATCAAATACTGACATTACTACCTTTAATACCTCTCTTTTAGTTGTCATTTTCTGTCCACTTATGAGTTCTCGATCTACTCTTGGAAACTCGTTCGCAGCAGTGAAGAAATCCGTTTCCGGTACCCAGGTCACTCCAAGGATCCTCTGTATTTCTTCATTTTCCAGTCAGTTTGCTACCACGTGGAGCTACCGCATCCGGCGGTAACTTGACCAGCATCACGAAGGATTTGAAATCTTCCGCCGTGTCGACACTGTCTAGGTAGACATCTATGTAATGCGTTAATGCTATTGCTTCACATGCCTCGGCATAAAGACTCTCATCTTTGCCAGCATTGCGATTTCTGATTTCCTGCGCCACATAGGGTGAGGATACTGCTCTGAAGATCATCACCTGCATTCCCAGTGTTATCAGTTGATTGCTGTTTTCCTCTCGCCACAAGAATCTCTTTCTGCACCGATCTTCTTTCCGTATTTTCACCTGGTGGAACATTTCACGGAGATCTCCGCAAATTCCTATATCTCGTTCTCGAAATTGGAAGAGTATACTTACGAGAGGATTGTAAAGATCAGGACCACATAATAATCTATCATTCAAACTTACGCCCAGACTTTCGGTGGCTGCATCGAAAACTACGCGTATCTTTCCAGGATTGTTCGGATTTACTACCTGACGCAGTCCTCTCTCGGATATCGGACGAGTCAAAACCAATTTTTATATCACAATGTCCTCTGCCCATCTATTACGTGAAAAAATTATTTATTTGGATATTACAAATGTCAAATCGAAGCTCGAGGATCTTTTCGACATTGCACATGCGAACGCTTTGGAAAATATTTCTATAGAAGAAGATAAGCAGTTTTTAATAAATCAAAGGATAAAGGGTCGACGAGAGTTTATGTTCATAATCGATTACAAGGAACTTCTAATAGAAAGAAAAGTTTCAGAATAAGAAGAGACAGCGTTGATGTTAAGCAGCGAAGCAATATTGAAATTGAACGACTAAGTGAGTAATGTAGAAAGAAATTCAAATCATGCAATACCCCTAATTATTTTTACATTTCAGTTTTTTAATTTAATTTTGCATCATTGAGTTTCTTCTTTTTCTTTTAAAGATGAAACTGCCGAATTTTTCTCATCTACAAGCAATAGCAGTTTGGAATCAGGTAAAAATATAAATGTATCAGTTGCTGGAAAATCCACTGATAATATTGTGGTAGAACCTCCTCTCCCAGAAGATACAGAATTAGAATTTTCATCGCCAAAAGAAAAACGGGCGAGAAGTTTAAACAAATTATTATTGTTTATGACTATCTTCTCGTACCACCTACTCCTAATTATTCCATTCTTTGTCTCTGTCTCTACTGTAAGATAGCCTTTTTGTTTAAGTTAATATGTTTGAAACATTGTCAAAAGAGTAAAAATAATTCACTTTGAAAACAATACAATATTTGCAAAAAAATCATTCTTGTTGATCTTCATTTATTATTTACTCATAAGTCAAAGCAATACTGAAGATTTCAGAAAAAGCACAACTCTCTAGCATTACCCTAAAAAAGATAGTTTTATAAGAAATAATCAATTGTTTAAATAATTATGTTTGTTAACTAGCATTAGTTATTACCTTACTAAGTAAAAAGTGGAGAATAAGTTTAAAAATTCAGAAAAAACCGCAACTCTCTAGCATTACTATAATAGAAGATAGTTATAATCAATAATTTGTTTCAAAAATCATGTTTGTGAAATTTTATTAATTATTATCTCACAATAATGGATAAGTGTATAAAAAGTGAAGAATTATAGAAAACAACTGCAACTTTCTAGCCACAGCACAGGTTTTGAGGCTTGTGGGTAAGTGATAATTTATGAAAAATATATATGAGGCACGTGGGGAATGACTATTTTCTGTGCTGAACGAAGTAGTATATTTTATTTTTCAATCAATTTTGCTTTCTGAATCAAAGTTGGTAAAATTTAACTAATTACTAGTGAAATGTTTTAGATACCATTAGGAAAAAATGAGTCACTGAATATTAGTAGAAAATTTCAAATTCGAATAGTCGGGATATTTCCTGATAGAATAGTGTAAAACTAATTGCTTGTTGAAAAGAAAATTATTTAGAACTGTATATAATAATTGTTTAAAAAGTTATAATCATGAAAAACGTGAAAAATAGGAAAGTTTAATGAAACGGCGTGATGGTGTGGCATTCTTGACTCTATTGAAATAATAAGACGGTCATATTGTGAAATTCTACACGTGACAATGAATAAAAAAAACAAAAAAATTATTTATTAAAAATCCAATTATACGATAATTTATTTTCCAATTATTAATATTGTCATATACTGATCCGTTTTAATCATAAGCGTTAATTATCAAAGCATATAATTATAGAAACAAATAAATAAAAGGAATTCACTGCCTAATAAAATCTTTTCCTTTTATTTATGAAAACAATTGTCAAGTTGTATTCAGTTTTTCGAGAGACACTACCACTATACCGATTTGTGACTTTGTACGTGAATACGAAAATCATATAATTTTATCGGTGTCTCTCTGTATGTATGGATGTATGTTTGTTCGCATGTATGTAGGCATGATGTATGCATGGATTTCTGTTTGGTTAACTGAATGAGTCTAACTTTTGAAAGATTTGTCCAATCGAGACAACATTTGATAAACTTTTTCAGGGTCCCAAAATGAAGATCAAGTTCATCAACGAGATATTTTCGACAAAAACAAAAAAATGTTGATCACTTTAAAAATTTGAAATTTTTTACAAAGACTTTTAGAAATTGTGGCCACAGTTTCTGGTACAAGACACAATACTTGCAAATTATCGCAATAGCATTTCAATTTTAAGGGAAATTAATTAAGTTATATGCTTTGCAAAATTGTCAAAAAATAGAAAACACTATTTTTCTGATAGATTAGGAAAATTGAAACTTTTACTAGATAACACAATACATTGCGAGTTAGCCCCTGACAACTCATACTCCAAATACATTCCGCATCTTTTTTTCCTTACGAAAAAATCGTATCTTTTTTAGTTTTTTAACAAATTGCAAAAAATGAGTTTTCTCAAAAGTCGATTTCTGATTCAATCTTTGTTTCAACTCGTAGTTTTCTTGATATGACAGTTAAAGATAAACCTTTTATTCTCTATTTCTAACAATATAAAACATTATTTTTTAAGCTAAACCAACATTTTGAAGCAACACTTCAAGTCAGAAATGATTTATTTGCCGCCATACCACCGCCATACCAACGGCCATACCACGCTGAAAAACCCAGTTCTCGTCAGATCACTGAAGTTAAGCAGCGTTGGACGCGGTTAGTACTTGGATGGGTGACCATTCAAGAATACTGACATGAGTGCTGTTGGCACATCGTGGGTGTGGTGAGCCCACACTTGTAGTTATTTATAACTACAAGAAAAACCTAGAAACACTACCCGAATCGGGTAGTGTCACGCCTACCCTGAAAGGGAAATGGTTTAATGGTATATATATCTGAAATCGACTGAATAAATTCACCGATTTGTTTGCATTTTTACAAAAATTTACCTGAAATATTTATGAAATAATTGAAGTATTTTTGAAATCTTCTCCATCTATCCGAAATCTCTGCGAAATATTTGGAATCTTTGTAAAATCTTTGAAATCTTTGGGAAATCATTGTAATCTTTCTGAAATAGTTAGATACTTACATTGGCGAAATATTTGAAATACTTGGTAATATTTGTGAAATTATTGTTTAATGGTATACATTGAAATCTTTTATCCTACCCAAAATCTTTGCGAAATACTTGAAATATTTTTGAAATAGTTTTGAAATATTTGAGAATATTTTTGAAATTATTGAAATCACTGAAGTCTTTGTTAAATCTTATAAGTCTATCTGAAATCTTTGAGAAATATCCAAAATCTTTGTGAAATCTTTTAAATTTTTGGGAAATCATTCAAATCTTTCTGAAATCTTTGCGAAATATTTGAAATATTTTTAAAATATCTGAAAATATTTGTGAAATTATTGAAATCATCGTAAAATCTTTTAAATCTATTTGAAATTTGTATGTAATATTTTTAATCTATCCGGAATCTTTGAAATCTCTGTGAAATCTTTGTCAAATTTTTAGGAAAATCATTTAAATTTATGTGCACTCTTTGAAATCTTATCAAAATATTTAAAATCTTTGTGAAATCTATCCGATATCTTTGCGAAATCTTTATGAAATTTGGGAAATCATTAAAATCTTCGTACAATTATTGTTTCTATGTACATATTGAAATCTTTGTCAAATCTTTGCGGAATATTTTAAATTTTTGTGCTCTCTTTGAAATCTTTCCGAAATGTTCATAAAATATCTTTAATCTATCCGGAATCATTTCAAAATATTTAAGACCTTTGTGCAATCTTTGAAGTATTCTGGAAAACATTGAAATCTTTGTGAAACCTATCCGAAATCTTTGCGAAATATTTGAAATCTTTGAAATTCTTAGAAAATGATTGAAATCTTTCTGATATCTTTGGAAATCTTTTAAATCTTTGCGAAATCATTCAAATCCTTCTGAAATCTTTGCGAAATCATTCAAATCCTTCTAAAATCTTTGCGAAATATTTGAAATATTTTCAAAATATCTGAGAATATTTTTGAAATTATTGAAATCTTTGGGAAATCATTAAAATTGTTTTGCAGTCTCTGAAATTTATCTGAAATTTTTATAAAATATTTTTGATCTACCCGAAATCTTTACGAAATCGCTAAAATCTTTATGAAACTTGTGAATTCTTTGAAATCTTCGTACTATGTTAGAAATCTATTTAAAATTTGTATGAAATATTTTTAATCTATCCGAAATCTTTGAAATCTCTGTGAAATCTTTGTGAAATCTTTAGGAAATCATTTAAATTTTTGGGCACGCTTTGAAATCCTTTCGAAATACGTAAAATCATTGTGGAATCTATCCGAAATCTTTATCAAATTTGGGAAATCATTGAAATCTTCGTACAATCTTTGAAATCTATTTGAAATTTGTATGCAATATTTTGAATCTATTCGAAATTTTTTAAATCTCTGTGAATTCTTGTTCAAATCCTTGGGATATCATTGACATTTTTATGCACGTTTTGAAATCTTTCAGAAAATTTCATAAAATATTTTAAATCTATCCGGAATCTTTTCGAAATATTTGAAATCTTTCTGCAATCTTTGACGTATTCTGGAAATCATTGAAATCCTTGTGAAACCTATCCGAAATCTTTGCGAAATATTTGAAATCTTTGAAATTCTTAGAAAATGATTGAAATCTTTCTGACATCTTTGGAAATCTTTTCAAAATATTGGAAATATTTTGGAAATATTCGATAATATTTGTGAAATGATTGAAATCATTGAAGTCTTTGTTAAATCTTTTAACTCTATCCGGAATCTTTGAGGAAGATTCGAAATCTTTGTGAAATCTTTTAAATCTTTGCGAAATCATTCAAATCCTTCTAAAATCTTTGCGAAATATTTGAAAATATTTTCAAAATATCTGAGAATATTTTTGAAATTATTGAAATCTTTATGAAGTTTGGTAAATCATTGAAATCTTCATACAATCTTTGAAATCTATTTGAAATTTGTATGAAATATTTTTAATCTATCCGAAATCTTCGAAATCTCTGTGAAATCTTTGTCAAATCCTTGGGAAATCAAATTCTTTGCGAAATCTTTTATATTTTTATTAAATTTGTATGAGATATTTCAAATCTATCCGAAATATTTGAAATCTTTGTCAAATCTTTAGGAAATCATTGAAATTTGTGTGCACTCTTTGAAATCTTTCAGAAAATTTCATAAAATATTTTATATCTATCCGGAATCTTTTCGAAATATTTGAAATCTTTGTGCAATCTTTGAAGTATTCTGGAAATCATTGAAATCATTGAAGTCTTTGTTAAATCTTTTAAATCTATTCGAAATCTTCGAGGAAGATTCGAAATCTTTTAAATCTTTGCGGAATCATTCGAATCCTTCTGAAATCTTTGCGAAATATTTTAAATATTTTTGAAATATCTGCGAATATTTTTGAAATTATTAAAATTGTTGTGCAGTCTTTGCAATTTATCTGAAATTTTTATAAAATATTTTTAATCTACCCGAAATCTTTATGAAATTTGGGAATTCTTTGAAATCTTGGTACAATCTTAGAAATCTATTTGGAATTTGTATGAAATATTGTAAATCTATCCGAAATCTTTGAAATCTCTGTGAAATCTTTGTCAAATTTTTAGGAAATCATTTAAATTTATGTGCACTCTTTGAAATCTTTTCAAAATATGTAGAATCTTTGTGAAATCTATCCGAAATCTTTGCGAAATACATGAAATTTTTGTGCACTCTTTGAAATCTTTCCGAAATGTTCATAAAATATTTTTAATCTATCCGGAATCATTTCGAAATATTTAAGATCTTTGTGCAATCTTTGAAAAATTTGGGAAATCTTTGTGAAATTTATCCGAAATCTTTGCGAAATATTTGAAATTCTTGAAAAAAGCATTGAAATCTTTCTGATATCTTTGGAAATCTTTTCAGAATATTGGAAATATTTGATAATATTTGTGAAATTATTAAAGTGATTGAAATTTTTTCTTTTAAATCTATCCGAAATCTTTGAGGAAGATTCGAAATCTTTGTGAAATCTTTTAAATCTTTGCGAAATCATTCAAATCCTTCTGAAATCTTTGAAATATTTTGAAAATATCTGAGAATATTTGTGAAATTATTGAAATCTTTGGGAAATCATTAAAATTGTTGTGCAGTCTTTTGAAATCTATCTAAAATCTGTGCTAAATATTTGAAATCTGTGCAAAATGTTTGAAATCTTTCTGAAATATTTTTCATCTTCAAGAAAGATGAAATTGTTACAAAAATAGATGAATTTTTTAATTAAAAAGAACAATTTTCAAGAAAATACTTGAATTTTCATCCAAAAAAAATTTCAATTTTCTTTTTAGCACCAAAAATGAATTTTAAACAAAAATTACATTTTCTACGAAATAGTTGAATTTTCAACCAAACAATTCATTTTAAGTCAGAGAAGCTGCAATCTTTACGGAAATAGGTGAATTTTTAAATTGAAAATACAAATTCAAAAAAAATGTTAAATTTTCATCCAAAAAAGATTTCAGTCTGACTATTTAAAAGCAAAATATGAATTGTAAATGAAAAGTGAATTTTCTACGAAGATACTTGAATTTTCAATGAAAAATGACGAATTTTCAACGAAACAGTTGAATTTTCCACCCGAAAAGACAAACTTTCAACAAAACACTTCATTTTGGTTCAAGAAAGATGAAATTGTTACAAAAATAGATGAATTTTTTAATTCAAAAGAACAATTTTCAAAAAATAGTTGAATTTTCACTAATAAAAAAATTCAGTTTTCTTTTTAGCACCAAAAATGAATTTTAAACAACAAGTAAATTTTCAACGAAATAGTTGAATTTTCAACCAAACAGTTGAATCTTTAACAAAACAGTTGAATTTTCGACCAAAAAGTGTAAATTTTCTAAAAGCTTGTTGAATTTCCAACCAAACAGTTAATTTTAATTCAAAGAAGCTGAAATCTTTACTGAAATAGGTGAATTTTTAAATTAAAAAAAAAAAATGTTAAATTTTCGTACAAAAAAGATTTCAGTCTGACTTTTCAAAAGCAAAATATGAATTTTAAATAAAAAGTGAATTTTCTACGAAGATACTTGGATTTTCAATGCAAAATGACGAATTTTCAAAGAAACAGTTCAATTTTCTGCCGAAAAGAATGACTTTTTATCAAAGCTGTTGAATTTTCAACGAAATAGTTGCATTTTTTTCAAAAAGATGCAATTCCTACTAAAAAAGATAAATTTTTGAATTAAAAAGACAAATTTTCAAAAAAATAGTTGCATTTTAATCAAAAAAATATTTCAGGTGACATTTCAATACCAAAATAGGAATTTTAATTAAAAAGTACATTTTCTACGAAAATAGTTGAATTTTCAACTAAAAAGGATGACTGTTTGACAAAATTGTTGAATTTTCAACTAAATAATGAAATTGATATCTAAAAAGATAATCTTTAGGATTAAAAAACTGCAAAAAAAGTAAATATAAATATAAATACAAGGCAAATAAATTACTGACAAGAATATTCTATCAGGGTTACCGCATAGCTTTATTTTCAAAATTGCCTAACTCTTCTATGACCAATTTTTCATTTTTCCTGTCCATTAACACTCAAAGATCAGAATCTTAAACTTGTCACATTTTCAAACTAGAGTCTTTTATAAACAAAATGAAGCAATTTCAAATTGAAATTGAAAACCTTCAAATCCATTCTGCTTGATAGTTATTTGAAGTTATAGAAATTCCCTAATTTTTCCAAGATGTTTTTTCTTAATCTCTGACTTTTCCCTGACCAATAAAATTCCCTGACTTTTTTAAAAATTGTTGGTGGCTAGGTTCATTTTTCAGTCACCAGTTTTCTTTTGCGCGTAACGTTGAATTCATATAAAATTTCTGTACAATTACTGCGAGTTATTTGTTTAATTCGCGAATTCCCAAAAATAACGTACATGAATAAAGGACTCCTTTTTTTTGATTGATTATTATTATTCTTTGATTCAGACAATTGTTAACATAAAAAATTAACATTTACGTTGAAAAACCTGGAAATACTTAAAAATTTCTTCAAATACTTGAAATCCAACAAAATTTCTGAATTCTTGTTAATAAATTCTTCAAAATATTATAAAATCCCATGAAATCACATTAAATCTGATGATGTTCCTTGAAATCCCTCGAAACATCTGAAATCCTATGAGTAACGAAATCCTCAGAAAATTTTTGAGATCCCCAGAAATTGCTTAAAAACGCTTTAAAATATTTAGAAATGTTGGGAATTTTTTCAAACTTCCTTTGAATTATTCAAAATGGCCTGAAATCTTATAAATCATTTATAAAATCCTTCCAAATCTTCCGCAATTGAAGGAAATTCTCCAAACCCCCATGGCATTTTGGAAATTCTGCGAGATCACCTAAAAAAATTTTCTTTCCGTTGAAAGCCTTGAAATCCTATGGAAACCCTTGAATCTTGTGAAAATATTATTTGAAATTCATAGAAATATTATAAAATGTTTAGCAATTTTTGATACGTATTAAAATCCCATAAAAATCCTTTGACATTTTGTGAAGTTTCTTGGAATCATTAAAAACGCACTACACTCTAAGAAAAAGTCTATTAACAGTGAAATTACGTTCCTTTCAGAATGCGTCCTTTGAAATTAAACAGATTTCTTTTTTCCGCCAACAGAATCGTTTCACTGTTCAAAGACTTATCCGTTAAATGCAAAACGAAAGTAGTTTTACTGATAAACGATTTCTTTTGATTTTGAAAAGAATTCCTTCAACTATTAAAGGATTTCATTTGTTGGCTAGCGGAGAAAGTGCGCCTGCGCATGAGTGAAATTTTGCACTGCCCGATTGATTTATTAATTGATAAAGTAGGGTTGCCAAACGTCTTTCCTTGGAAGGATTTGTCCTTCTTTTTAGTCGTGTCCTTCTAAGGCCTTCGCACAACCCAAATGTCCTTCCTTTTAGGGATAATGGGAATTTTCTTTTAATTTTATTTATTGTTGGTGTTTTTGTGCGTATCAGTCCATTTTTTTCGTCTGCTGCGCTTGCCTGCAGAAAATCAACAATAGTGAAAGAGATAGAAATCAGAATAGTCTGTCTCTTTTCCTGTTAAGAAGGTGGATTTACTTGCGCAAGGATACGCATCTATCGAAAACGCAGATGCACCTATTTACGGACGCACCTCTGTCTCTTTCTTTCTATGACTTTTCTGTAAGTAAGAAAGTTACCCATGTTACTGTAACGGTAGCCACCGTTTTTGAAACCAAAGCTTCAGGGCGCTAAGACCCTTTTACCCAACAACATTTCTTATAGTGACAAGTTGGTGTTATACATATATAATTACTAATTATTAAGTAACTACGATTGTACGCTAGTATCTACGAGTCTATAGACTCATTGCGTTATTGATATACATATATTTAAGCGTCGAACCTAAAGTTATACACTCGACTAAATACTGCGCAGTTTTTGTACTCATGATAGATTTTGAGGTTAGGAACCTGAGACCATGAGCTATTTTTAGTATCATTAATGGGTCATGGCGCAAGTCTAGAAATCAAACTTTGGAACCAAGTCCTTGAACTGTCACTCACTTTAATTGCCCAAAATTAGTAGGAGGAGTAAAGTGACCTCATTAATGATTGGTTATTTTACACTAAAATTGAGAGACGTCAGCATTTCCATTGGCTAAACGCTAAAAGTAGGGATAAATCCCGCCCCAAACGAGCTTTTAAATATAGATGCAGAGCACAAAAAGGTCAGATTATTATCTCTCGGCGTGCTCCTTTCAAACCTTGAACCTGCGACTCTCGTCTGTTCGGGTATTTATTTTTTGTTATTGGACTTAGAAACTTTTAATAAGACTAGATAAATGTGATAGAAAGTTCGCGCTCGTGAACCGTGCTTTAGTGTTCGGCTCAGCCTAAGTGTTAGTGCTACGCTTACTTGTGTGTACGTTTAGGATTAAATTAATAATGCTTAATTATTAATTTAAACGAATATGGTTGATTTAGTCAACAGACGGTCGAAAAAACAAAAAATTGGAATTTCAATTTGGGACCAATGGGAAAAAGTGTATTTTCATATCACAATTTCCTGAAAAAAAACTTTTTGAAATTGAATAATGTTAAGGCCTGCCCCACGTGAAAAATGTACAAAAAAAAAGGTTTTTCTGATTTTTCTCTGAAAGTATTGATTTGATCAAAAAATGCTATAAAAAGAGTTTCTACATCTCGGTAAAATACATCTTTTTTACTTCACTTATTTTTGCGTACGACCAGTTGTTTTCAAACAAAATCGAAATAACGATTTGAAAAAGTGAAAAATGCAATATTTGACTAATTTCTGTTATCCCGAAGAGGTAAATTCTTATTTATGGTCAGATCAGGTGCTGAAATGCAACTCTCTGCTAGATCCAGTGGTATAAAATTAAAATGGTTATACGTAAAGTCCTATCTCAGCCCGTCCCAATCAGTCGTAATTTCAGATTTGATAAAAGACACAGAAAAAGTAAGCAAAAATATAATGCAAGTAGAAAGACAAATGAAAATCAAATGCGGTAGCGAGAGTAACGATATAAACAACAATTCTTAACAGTTCGACGCTTGACAGAAAAACCTAGTTTTTTTTCTGTGTACTTACAGTAAGTGTAGTTTTATAAATATTAGATACAGTGCTACGACTTTTATCATGTCCAAAAAAAAGGGAACAACGGTTACTACTCGTGCAGTAAACACCTTTCCCGTTTTTGAAATCACAAAAGAATTTAGTGTTAATTGCTTTCCAACGTATGCAGATATTATGCAAGAATTCCTTTATATTCAGCGTTTTGAAAAAGGAGGTTCAAATGCCAGTGTGAAAGTAATCAGTGCCATCGTTGCAAAGAAAGTAAAAGATATTTGGAACAAGACAGCCATTCCATCTTTATGTCAAAAATTTGTGACAAAGCTTATCACTAATTATAAGAACGAATATAGATCTCTGTTAAAACCCCATAAGAAGAGAAAAGACAAGGAAAATCATTTAATTTACAATCAGAGATTTCAGCAGTTTGAAAAGGATTCTCAACGCCTTTTTGATATCTGCGCGTGTCACTGTCCCGACTTCAAGAATTGTAGGTGCGATAGATCGAAAAGAGTCCCTTCTAATGAACACGTATTTTTACTGGATCAAAGAAATGAAAGAAAATACTTCATCCGTGGATGCGATTTATCGGAAACGAAAAGACTGAAAGAAAGAGAAGACAGGAAGTCGAAAGAAGTAGCTCGCCTTGCGAAGGCCCAAGCGGCTTTGCAAATATCAAAAGCAAGTAATGAAAATCACAGTGAACAAGAGAATGATACTGAACGAGACAAGATTGTAAGTACCGATACGAATACTGACGAGGATGATTACATACCCCCGAAACGATTAACATTATCAGAAGAACCTCACTTGTAGCAGCGACACGATCTAAAATCTGTGGCCAGGGTAGCAGATAGATTCGGAGTCTCCGATAGAGCTGCAGCTGCTCTAGCAACTGCAGCTCTAGAATCTTATGGAATAATTAATGAAAATGACACTTCAGGCGTTATAGATAAGTCAAAAATCCGGAGAGAAAGGAAGAAGGAAAGGAAAAAAAGAAATATGTCAAGGTTACGGTACTGAAATTCGAGGCCTTTATTTTGATGGCCGCAAGGATGTAACGCTCGTTCAAAAAAAAAGTGGACAACATTTGGCATAGAAAAAGGATCAACGAAGAGCACATTTCTCTCATCAAGCAACCAGGTGACGAATACCTGCATCATTTCACTCCATCTTCTGGTCACGCATCGAGTATTCGCGAAGGTATATGTGAATTTTTTGAGCAGAAACAAGCAAAGATTGAAAACCTTGCAGTTGTTGGTTGTGACGGAACGCCGGTTAACACAGGAAGCGAAGGTGGAGTTATCAGGCTTTTAGAGGTCACCTTGAAGAAACCCCTGCAATGGTCAGTTTGCCTGTTACACTGTAATGAGTTACCTTTACGTCACCTGATATATGCAATTGACGGTAAGACTAGTGGACCAAATACGCTATCGGGTCCAATAGGTAGAGCAATCGAAAATTGCAAACAGTTGCCTATTGCCAACTTCAAAATAATTGAAGCAGAAGTACCAGAACTGTCAGCGGAGGTTCTTAAAGATCTTAGTACAGATCAAAAATATCTGTATCGAATGTGCCATGCAATTGCTTCTGGATACTGTCCACCTGATCTCGCAGTTCTTAATCCTGGCACACTGAATCATGCACGTTGGTTAACATCTGGTAATCGTGATCTACGACTGTACGTTTCCACAGAAAATCCATCAGAAAACCTGGTATTATTGGTGACTTTCATTCTTAGAGTTTACGCACAGTGCTGGTTTCTAATCAAAAGTAAACCGACAATACAGTTTGCTGCAAAACACGTTTGGGAAATGATCGTCCGTTCAAAATACCTTCCTGATCACTCAAGGATGCTGGTATACGAAGTCATTGAAAGAAATAGTTTCTGCGCACACCCTGAAAAGATTTTACTGGCTATGATTTGTGACGATACGCTAACCGTGAGAGAAAAGGGATTGCAAATTATACTGAAAGCAAGAGACGATGAGAAAAAGAAACAACTCGTAATCCAAGAACCAAACCAACAGCAGGATAAGGAAAAAGTATCTAGAAAAAGAGGTGGACCCCGAAAAGAAAAGATCAGTCAACTTCCGTTTCGAACTTTTCAAACACCAAAATTAAACTTTAACGCAACAGAATATTACAACATGGTAGATTGGAAGAACCAAAACATCAACACATTTACAGCTCCACCAGTTCTTGCTCATATTCCTAATGATGATCTTAGATCTTTCGTTAATGATCGAAGGCATCCCCTTGTGAATGAAGCTCTCCGCTTCCCATGCCACACTCAAAGTGTAGAACGGTGCGTCAGAGCAGTAACAGAAGCTGCTGCTTCTGTTTGTGGAGAAAAAAATCGAGATGGGTTCATAAGGACACGGTTGCGATCAAGACAGGACATGCCGAAGATAGAAACGAAAGCAGATCACAAATTTTCCAAAAAGAAACTGAGGTAAGCAGTAGCATATAGCATTAAGCTCTGATAGGTGGGTGGTTGGGACGGGCTGCGGTGGGACTCAATATGCAACCATGTCCTCGTCGTGAGTCCTGGGTTGTTCTTTATATCATTGGAACAAGCACAGAGTTGCATCTCAGCATATAAACTGACAGTTAATAAAAATTGACCTGTTTGAGGTTGCAGAATTTACTTTAATATTGCATTTTCCACATTTTTAAATCGTTCTTTCGATGTTTCTTGAAAATGACTGGTCGTACGCAAAAATAAGTGAAATAAAAAAGATGTATTTCGCCGAGATCTAGAATTCTTTTTTACAACATTTTTCAATAAAATCAATACTTTCAGAGAAAAATAAGAAAAACCTATTTTTTTGTACATTTTTCGCGTGGGGCAGGCCTTAACATTATTCGACTTTAAAAAGTTTTTTTGCAGGAAATTGTGATATGAAAATACACCTTTTCCCGGTGGTCCCAAATTGAAATTCTAATTTTTTGTTTTTTCGACCCACCCTAACAGACATTAAATGGATAATGTCTAATCCAGACTCTCAATTATTCGACCTTATGGAAGTGTTCTCCGATTCTCAATACCAACCCTTTCAAATTTGCCGCGTCTACTATGAACTTCATTATGTGATCATAGTTGTCTACTCACGGAATAATATCGAAGAATTTGTTATACATGAAATATTAAACGCCGACGAATTATAATTAAATCAATTGATTTCACTACAAAGCTAAATTCAGTGTTTGTGTCATTAATTTATTTAAACCTGACCTACTTTTCGCGGCTAATGGTATCAACCATTCAACGACGGGTAAACGAACTCACACCTCAACGCATCAGCGCATTGTTCTAACAGACTGAAATCGATTGCAGCGCTGGGACGTAACATTACCTGCCCCCCCCCCCCCTGCCAGAAAGCAAAGTTACAGTGAACTGTGGTGAACTGTGCACAACTGTGTAGTGTGAACCTGTGACTGACAGTCACCGAGTCTTGAGTGTTGTGGTTTTAAGGTTAGTTATTTGTTACTTTTTCTGAATTGTTTTATTTTTAATTAACGAACTAAAGTATTCTGTCATTTGTTATTATAGATCATGTCAAAAAAACTCTGGACGGCTCAAATTAATTAAAACCAAAATGCCTAAAAGATTGTGCGAATTCAAAAGGTCAGCTGAGAAAAAACTTTCATGTTTTATCCAATGCCGAAATAAACACGAAGCTCTATGTTTAATATGTCACGTACATATAAATGTTGGATCTCTAGGTTTGTTGAAATTAAATTACGAATAATAAAAATTAAGGAATTAACAAAAAAAATAGGATAGAGTAAAATTGATTAAATTTATTGTTTTGCAGGTAATCGAGCACTCGAATATCATTTGGCGAGAGAGAAGCATATTTCGCAAATACAAACAGCAGCAACCTCGCAGATTATGGAATCGTTTAGTCTGAAAAAGTTCACACCTTTAGAGCTCAAAGTTTACGCAGCAGAAGCAACATTAGCCTTTCATACGGTCATGCATTATCAAAGTTTTATATCAACTGATTGTACATCGAACCTGCTACAAACTGTTTTCCCTGATTCTGAAATAGCTGCCAAATATTTATCTGCTTGGACAAAAATAAAGGCGATTGTACGCGGCATATTATCCCAACACTCCATGGATCTGCTTTCACAAGATCTACGGAATGTCACTTTCGTCGGAATAGGGACTGACAGCAGCAACAGTATTTTGATTTTAAACAAGGAGGAATTCAGGTACGTCTTCTAGACTTACATGAAACAGAAAACGAAAAAGCTGCTACAGTTGCAGAATTGCTTGGTTCCGTTATGACAAAATATAACTTGGAAAAAAAAATTAACTTCGTTCTCTGCCGATAACACTAATACAAATTTTGGTGGTGTTCGTGGTAAAGAGGGGAACAACATTTTCTCACTTTTAAAAAATGACATAAGTGATAAGCTAAAAGGAATTGGTTGCCCTGCTCACATAACAAATAACAGTGCCCATCACGG
>CAKNYM010013047.1:0-11659 GCA_932195095.1 Andricus curvator | reverse complement strand
AAAGGTCACGGAGTAATCGCAATAGTTTTTCTTGCAACATTAAAAACTTTAAAACAATATAATACTTATCGATAACGTGGGCTAAAGGCGACTTCAAACGCATCGTCGACGGATGACGCCTATTAACTGCTACTGAACAACGATGCGTTTGAAGTCACCTTCAGCGCACGTCATCGATAAGTATTATATTTTTTCAAAGTTTTTAATGTTGCAAGAAAAACTATTGCGATCACTGTGTGACCTTTTAACTCAAAATTTCACTTAGAATCCCAATTTCAACAAGTGAAATGTTAATCTTTCTTTTTTAATGAGTTTTTCTTGCATGATACGGAGAGGATACGATGTGGATACTATAAGGATACGCTGTGGCGTATCCGTTCCGTTCGTTCGGTCTGCCAGGGAGGTGTCTTAAACGTTGATTCTAGGATACCGGACTTCCGCTAAGAGTACGCAGCTTTATCCTTGCACGTGGGTCTCTACAAGGATGGACGAACCCTTCTTCCAAGCTGCTCCTGGGAATAACAATGATAACACCAAACATAATTATAATTGCGGTTCAAAACAATCGAACGCGTAGGGCTCCCGAAAAAAGGTTGCACAACAATGCCAACTATCCTACAGTTGGGAGAGCCAATCAAGACACAGTCAGTGCAATGAATTGGCTAAATCTCAATACTTTTGAGCGGACGGATCGACTCAGGGACGACCTGCACGTGTGCAACGATACCAGTCTGGCTCCTAAACGAGTAATTTACATCGTGCGACTGCATGCTCTGTGTTACGAGAAACACTTAGAGCTCTGGCACTTTTCGCATCAACTTCTGCGAACCAAGCCCAGAGATCTGGCTGAACTGCATGACGCGCTTCGTGTAGATTTTTTCAAAGAGTCCGAACTCTGGACGATCAGTTGTAGTGTGTACGATGCACCGATAACTTCGGCGGATGCAACTCCAAAAGACGAATGCATCAACTCAGTACAAAGATAGGCTGGGCAAGACAGTACGCTTCCCGCATTCAGTGTGTCATTGACTATAACATCTGGCAGGAATTTCACTGCTAGGGTCTCACAGTTCGCACGCGAACTGCGGATCCGTCATCACACACTCAACAAGTCAAAGGTACTAAACATCAGGCAGCATATTGTTGACAGAATACGGATACTATTTGACGCTAGGAGAAGTCTAGAGAGGAGGGAGAGGTGGGTCAGAGAAAATAAACAGTTTTTCTCTAACCCATCCCAACTCTTGCAAGATCCTCCAGGGACTGTCGATCACCCGCCCTAACTAGAGGAGATCGAGGCATTTTGGAGAGAAGTCCACGAACTCCAGCATCCACTGAATAAATGACACAAAGAACTTAAATAGCTTCAAGGAGCTGTGCAATGCCCTCATAACACCTCTGAGGAGGTGAAAAAAGTATTGAGAGGCATAAAGAACTATTCCACTTCAGGACCAGATGGTATCAAGACCTTCTGGTTGAAAAAGTTTCCTTCAACCGACCAGCATCTAGCTCGCATTTTCACCTCATATCCATAGTAGGAAGAGCCTGTTCCGGAGTGGTTAATGGATGGACGCACAGTCCGCTCCCGAAGATGGGCAACTTGTCTGGCCCAAAGAATTACAGGCATCACAGTCATCCTAAATGATAGGATTGTTCGGACAATCGGATCTGTGTGGCGAGAGATGTACGGAAAACGCGGCTCAATGAAAGGCGTAGCAGGATGTCGAAAGAACCTGCTCATCGATAGATGTGTCTGCAAAGACGCAGCATCCTACCAGCGCTACCTATCGATGGCCTAGAATGCCTACCGGAAAGCTTTCGATTCAACCTCCCATGTAATTATCATCTGTCCGTTGGAAAGCTTCAAGGTTCATGCAAAAATCGTGAGGTGGATAGAGAGATTGATGCCGCATTGGAAAACCAGATTAACTATTTCATCTGGAAATCATCGTGTGACAACTAACAACCTCACCTTTCAGAGAGGCGTCTTTCAGGGCGACATTCTGAGCTCTCTCCTCTGTTGCCTCACACTGCTGCCAGTATATCTCGCACTTCGCCATTCCGAAGGGTACTTTTACGGCAAACCCGAATATCGAAAGCATAAAGTCACTCATGTATTTTACATGGATGATCTTAAGATCTATGCTAAAAATAAAGAGTGACTAGATCTAGCTATAAGGCATATTGAGGAGTACATTCGGGAGATAGAAATAGAGGTTGGGTTAGAAAAATTCACCAAGATTAATTTGAAGCGAGAAAAACTTAATGGTATCTCCGAAAACCCTGAGCTCGTCGACAGAAGCGCTATACGATACCTTGGCACTGGAGAGACCTGCACGTACCTGGGCGTGCTACAGAGACGCATTCAGGACGTAACATCTATGAAGAATGCTCTTCGATGCAGATGCAAACGTCTCATCCGACAGACTTGGTCCTCCGAACTATCGGTGAGGAACAACGTAACTGCAAGGAACATTCTTGCCGTGCCAATAGTACTCTATTTATTTAGAGTGCGGTTCCATGAACGAAGGGCGAGCTCAGGATCCCTTGATATCGGGTCACGAAAGGTTATGCACATGAACCAAAGGATGCACCTTGAGTCGTCTGTTCCGCGACTTTACATCTCACGCCGTCAAGGTGGACGCGAAATACCGAATCTCGAATGTCTTCACAACAGAATTATTCTGGTTAGAGCACATATAGTCGCAAATGGACAAGACCCTCTTCTTAAAATGATCAGGAAAAACGAAAAAGTGGGCAAAAGAGCGTTTCTGTACAAAGCAGCGGAGGAGGCTGCTGAAACACATGGCCTTGATTTCAATATCAGGGTTGAGCAAAATGCATCAAACATTATCCATCTCGAGTACTCACTCCTGAAAGCCCAGATCAAGGAAGCATAGAAGAAAAACTTCCGCGAACAGATCCTCGACAAGAGGATGCACGGCATCTTCCACAGAAATATCAAGGATTAGTCGATGCCGCATGAACTAACGTTTGTTTCCTCAAATCACCCAGATTGAAGTCGGGCACGAAGAGTTTCATTTTGGCGTGTTAGTTTTACATAGCAATTGCTCACAGTGGGACCCAGCGGTGGTTGTTCAACCCTTTCTTCAAAACGATATATAATTAAAAGTGTGTCATAAGGACAACCGCGTGATTTCACTGGGAGCGGGTGCCATTCTACAAAATTACACCGGCTGCTGGCGAAATCCCAGTAACGTTTCAGCTGTAACCACGTCTCATGACCGTGAGATAGGTGGTTACAGTCTGCGATGAACTCAATTCGACAATCCGGTAAAAGTTTCGTGCACCCGGAGGACACGGAGTGACCCAAGGACGACCGCCTCCTGCATCTTCCCCGCAAGTATCTTAGCATTTCTTTGGCACGCAGGGTTGCTTTTCAGGCTATTAACCAGTGAAAGTTTGAAACCTCCAAGAGCACAGATCAACAGGAGGACTAGCTCAACAGAATATTTTGGGTATAACCGTCGCAACTCCCTTATGAGGTCTCTATAACTCTCTTTCTTTTCATTCTCCTTGGCTGTGACGTTCTTGTCAGCTGGTACCGAAAATGCGATAACGAACATGGTTCGCTTCTCAAAATCAAGGAGAACTATGTCAGGCCTCGAGTGCTAGACAGAAACAATTGTCGAGAATATAAAGTTCCAGTATATGCGGCACTTCTCATTTTCGACCATTGACTCTATTTACCTAGGAGCGTTTAGAGGGGTGATGTCAGGGCTACTACCGTAAGAGTGACAGAGATGGTAATAAAGCACTCTGAGTGCCGGATTGTGCCTTTGGATGCACGTGGTTCCCGTATGAGTTGGACAACTAGATAGCATGTGTTCTAGGTGCTCGGGGTGTGCATGACACGCTTTGCAGCTATCATCGGGAATGTTTTGGCTTAAAGTGTGGCGACGGTATGCTAATGTTGAAATGACACCGTTTTGACACGCCAAAATGAAACCCTGCATGCTCGACTTCAATCCGGGTGATTTGAGGAAAACAAACTTTAGCTCATACGACATAAACCTATCCTTCACATTTCTGTGGAAGATGCCGCGCATCCTCTTGTCGACGAGCTATTCACGGAAGTCTCGGAGAACGATGTCAGGCCTCGAATGTGCAATGGAGACTGCTTTCCGCAAATCTTAGTTCCAAAACATTTAACACTTCTCGTTTTGAACAATTGACTATATCTCCCTTGGAGCGTTCGGCAAGACAGGGTCGCGGCCAACAATGTAAGAGCGACAAAGATGGTAATAAAACACTCTCAGAGCCGCATTATGTCGGTAGAGATACGTCGTTCCCACGTAAGTGGAACACCCAGATAGTGTGTGTTCTAGGTACTCAGCGTGAGCATGACACGATCTGCACCTATCGGTGGGAACTCATTGACGTAAAATGCGGTCTCGGTATACTAAGGTGGAAATGACAATGATTTTCTACTATTTTATGAAAGTTTCCGGGCATTTCCTTATCGAGTAGCTGTTGGCGTAATTTCTCAACCTCTGCCTTCTTTACTTCGGCTTTTAGAAGTAAAGCATCTAGATGGAGTAATGCACTTTTCTCACTTCTGATGTTAAATTTCAGGCCAAGGGTCTCGGCCGCCTGCTCCGCGGTTTTGTAAAGGAACGCTGCTTTGCCAATCATCTCGCGTTTCCTGGCCATTTTTAGAAGAGGATCCCTGCCATTTGCAATTATGTAATCTGTACTCAGAACAATACGATTATGAGGACGCACATTGGAGATTCAGGAATCCGCTTCGGCCTTGACGGCGTGAGATGTATAATCGCGGAACGGACGAATTGATATGCAAGCTCTTATGCATATATGCATGATCTTACGCGTGGCGATATCAAGGGCCGTAAACTCATTCTTCGTCCATTGAACCACCCCAAATGAGTACAGTAGAACCAGAACGGCAAGCATGTTATTTGCAGATACCTTGTTTAACGCCGACAGATTTTAAGACCAAATATGTTGAAGAAGATTCACTGATGATACGTCCTGAATTCGGCTGTGAGGCACGCCCAGGTATGTAGAGATCTCTCCAATGTCAAAATGTCTAATAAGAACACTTATATCCACAAGCTCAGGGTCATCGTCAACGCCAGTAATCTTTTCTTCCTTCAAATTAATCTTGGCACACTCGGCTAATCCAAAGTTTATACCAATCTCTTCTGTTAACTCCTTGACGATATTTAAAGCCATTGAAACACTCCAAATGAATCGAGTACTACCGGGTAGGCAAGCATGTTCGTTAAAGATTCTTTTTTCCTCGCCGACAGTTCGTAGGACCAAATCTGTCGGATAAGACGTTTGTATTTACATAGGAGAGCATTCTGAATCGATGTTGCGTCCCAGATGCGGCGTTGTGGCACGTCCAGGTATGTTCAGGTCTCTCCAGCACCAAAATGTCGTATAGCGCTTCTATAAACAAGATCAGGGTCATCGGGGATACTGTTAAGTTTTCCTAGCTTCAAATTAACCTTGTCGCATTTTTCTAACACAAACTCCATTCCAATCTCTTGAGTGTATCCTTTGATTATCTTTAGACCTAGATTTAGTTGCTCTTTATTTTTAACATAGATCTTGAGATCATCCATGTAAAATACATGAGTGACTTTATGCTTTCGATTTCCAGTTTTGCCACAGAAGTACTATTGAGAATGGCGAAGGAATGGCTTTCCAACAGACAGACGATAAGTACATGCGAGGTTGAATCGAAAGCTTTCCGGTAGGCAATCTAGGCCATCGATAGGTAGCGCTGGTAGGATGCTGCGTCTTTGCACACACATCTATCGATGAGCAGCTTCTCCTGACATCTTTTACGCCTTTCTTTCAACCACGTTGTTCATATATCTCTCGCCACACAGGTCTACTTGTCTGAACAATCCTGACATTTAAAATAGCTGTGAAGATCTTATACAGCGTGTTCAGACAAGTTATTGGTCTGTAATTCTTTGGATCAGACAAGCTGCCCCTCCTCGGTAGGAGCAATGTGCATCCTTCCACCAAACACTCCGCAATAGGCTCTTCCGACTTTAGATATGAGGTGAAAATCCTGGCCAGATGCTGGTGGGTTGAAGGAAACTTCTTCCGCCAGAAGGTCTTGATACCATCTGGTCCCGGAGCTAAATAGCTCTTCATGCCTCTTAATACTTTTTTCACCTCCTCGGTAATGATAGGTGGGTATTCCTCCTCAGGTGTTGTGCGGGCACTGCACAGCTCCTTGAAGCTGTTCATGTTCTTTGAGTTTTCTTTCAGTGGATGATATACTTCGTAGACTTCTCTCCAAAATGCCTCGACCTCCTCTGGTTTGGGCAGGTGGTCGACAGTAACTGGAGGGTCTGGGAAGCGTCGAGATGGGTCAGAGAAAAACTGTTGATTTTCTCTGACCCACCTCTCTCTCCGCTCTAGACTTCTCCTGGTGTGAAATAGAACCTGTATTGTCAGCGATATGCTGCCTGAAGATCAGCAGCTGTGACTTGCCAGATGTTATGTAATCTATCACACACTGAATGCGGGACGCATACTGTCTTGCCCAGCCTATCTTGATGCTGAATTGATGCTTTCGTCTTTTGGTCTTATGATCAGCCGTTGATTTTGTGTTACGATTTGCATCAGCCAAAGCTCTCGCTGCATTATACACACTACATATGTTAGTCCAGAGGTCCGATTCTTCGGAAAAATCTTGACGAAGATCGTCATCCAGTTCACTCAGATCTTTGGGCTTTAGAGAAACCTGGATGTTGATATTTCTCCTCGGCCTATAGCATCGCTCTTCCTCTATTGGATGCCTGCATGCGGTTGGTCCCGATATCGCCTCTCTTTCTCTGTTACCGGCTTGTTCTGGGTGCGGTAGAGTAGGCGCTCCGCTTACATAACCCTTTTTCCGGAGGTTCTCAGCACGGGTTCGCAGAAGTTGATGCGAAAAGTGCTAGAGCTCTGGTTGTTTCTCGCACCACAGAGTATGCAGGCGCGCCATGTAAGATTCTCGTTTAGGGGCCATACTGATATCATAGCACGTGCGGCACTGAGTTAAAGTTCATTGATTTTACAATAAAATATTGTAATAACGTTACAAAGACTTCAGATCGATATAATTAGATTAGTATTATGATTTTTGTATCATTCTGTAAAAAAATGCTCATAAAAACCAAGCCTTTTCACTACTTTTTTAGATTTGACGGAAGATTAAACAGGAAGCAAAAATATCTAAATCCCTCAGGAAAAGGTTTTGTACACAAAATACTTTATAATATTTTCTACCGATTTCCTTCTGTTTGTATATTGATTTATGCGATCTACCAAGTATGAGGAGTATAAAGTTTTTTACACAGACATGATTAATTTTATTGACCTTTTAACTTTTGAGATTAAACTGCTGAATCGAAAAGTTTCTTTCGAGTACATATTGATTTTTTTCACTTGTAGTGGATTCAAATTCGAGGCATTGAAAGTTGAGGGCCATTTCTTCTGGTCTTTCACACTTTTTCTAACACAGTAAAAACAAAAAAATTTTGAAGAAAATCAAACTGACATTTTACAACTATTATGTTGAAGAATGTTTTTTTCTTTATCTCAAAATTCTGCGATTTTTTCTCGCCGAGTAGTAAACCATCAAGGCCAGGCGTCAGGACTTTTTGTCCTGACTTTAGATGACACAGCTTTTTATACGTTTTAATTTCCAAGGAGTACGTACTGGGATACAAGAAACCGCGCTAATGCGTAAACGCTGCAGAAACTGAACGTAAGTAAACCACTCATTTTCAAATATTTTTTTTTTCTTACTGAAAAGAGATTGATGAACCTCTTGGCAATTTTTTACTGAGAGTGCGAAGAATATATGTACTATATTCTGCGTTTAGTTCTGATTATTTAAAAAAATGCCGGAAGCCACATGCAAGAGAAAGAAGCAAAGAAGAAGAAGATTGCTGAAGAGTGTAGCACGCATCTAGAAGTCCAACTTAAATATTTCATTGTATATATTTTAAAATTGAAGAGTTTTAAATTTTGAAAAACTACGTTGAAAAATTCTGTAATTTTGATGATTCACTTCTGCGTACAATATGCGGGGAAAGACTTATGGACAAAGTCCGAAACGAGATAATCCTCCAAGAATGTGGTACAGGATAGACACTAGTTGACATATGGGAAAGAAATCAGTTTAAAATAGTTTAAACACTAGTAATTAATGTAGAATATAAATAATGAAATTGAAAATCTAGCAATTGGAAATTTGAACGATTCATAAGTATGAACAAACATGCAAGCATGAAAGCTTATGCGACAACAGATTATGTTTTTAATATTTCTGTGTGTCTCCTGGAATGTTGTGACGTCTCCGCAGTCCGCAGTATATTCTCCCGGAAAGGGCTGAAATCTAGTGTAAAACTATTACAGAAACCTATATAGTACCACTTTACGTTATTTTAATTTTGTCTGGTGTATATCATGACCAGTCTGGACCAGGATCTGCCAGACTGCCAACAGATTCTTCTTTTTCTGGCGCCCAGCTTGCGCCAGTCTGCAGTTATGTTGCTACTAGGGGGGCAAAGTCTGGTTTTTACCCCATCATTCACGGACTGAGTTGCAGTCAAGTGCATGATGGTGGGACCTACAGCTTAAGGTGGGATCCGAACCACCAGAACCTCGGTAAAGGTACATAGAAAAATTTCAAGAGGTACCGGCTCAGTAATCGAACCCCTGACCTCTAAGGTGAAGTCCGAGCGTCTAACCAACTGAGCCACTGAGGCTCTCTTTTATTTATTATTTTTTAAATTATTAATAATTGTTATTATAAATTATTATTATTATCATAGCTCCATCTAGTCTGAAAAAGACGATACAAATTTCTGTTATTCTCCAATGATAATACAGATTCCTTGAAAAATTTGATTTGTACCATCTAGCATAATAATGCGTGTATTTGTGAAAACGGTTTCTTCTCTCGATCTCTCTAGTAGCTTAATAGGAAATTACCTGACCGGAATTCAGAAATTCTGTGGTTCGACTCCCAGCGGAGCGAAAGGAGAAGATCTTTTTTCAGAAAAAATTGATTAAAAAGAGATTTTAATTGTAAAATTTTACATTGTAAACCTTTCAAATTGAAAAGTTTTGAATTATGATAATTTACAATAAAAAACTCTGCAATTTTGATAATTTACATTCTAAATTTCTTCAATTTGAAAGATTTAGGAGAGAAATTTGACTAAACGGCAAAACACTAATGACAGAATGTATGTATGTATACCATTAAGCCATTTCCCTTTCAGGGTAGGCGTGACACTACCCGATTCGGGTAGTGTTTCTAGGTGGATAGTTTCTTGTAGTAAATAACTACAAGTGTGGGCTCACCACACCCACGATGTGCCAACAGCACTCAGTTTTCTTGAATGGTCACCCATCCAAGTACTAACCGCGCCCAACGCTGCTTAACTTCAGTGATCTGACGAGAACTGGTTTTTTCAGCGTGGTGTGGCGTTTGGCACATTTTGCATAGTGAGTGATTTAATAAATTCCTTAACAGAGACTATATGCAAAGATATCAACGTCATATGACACATTATGAATAGTTTTGTTGTAATCTCTGCATATTTTAGATATGGTTACATAGTACCTATGTTCTGTTTTATGATCTGGTATTATGAATAACCCTCAAACGGCACACTTCAACCCAGCATACGTAAACGGCACACTAGTGTGAATTGGGCTTTTGTGATTTCAGCTGAATATTTTAAGATGAAAATAAAGTTCAAAAAAATCTGCCCGCTTCGCGGGCACATTCTCATCGCGCGCTTCGCGCGCGGCTCGCTTCGCTCGCAAGTTTGAGCGCGCCTAGGGCGCGCAACTGTTGGATCTCGCGCTTCGCGCTCGATCATATATTTATCTCGCGCTTCGCGCTCGATTATGTATTCACCTCGCGCTACGCGCTCGGGCGTATCTACATCGCGCTTTACGCTCGGTTGCTCTAGATTTTTCAACTTCGTGTTCGACTTCGATGAAAAGAAAAAGTTTGTTTGCAAATATTATAAAATTATCAAAACCTCTACATATTAAGTGATTGTTAAATTTTTTTTTATTTTAGACTGAAAAGGAACTTCATTTACTCAAGGTTCTATCGACCTTAAGGAACACATTCTCATCCAGACACTCGCGCTTCGCGCTCGATATTCGATTTGAAAATCATTTGAACCTTGCGTTCCACGCTCGGTTCTGTGCATTTGATTTTTCTATTTTCAATGCTGTTTTTTACGAATAAAACAAAAACTACGCGTCATATCAAAAAGTGAATGATAAGAAATTTGTAGATCTTTTTTGGGTGCACAATTTTGGTGAAATGATCTTTTCTCGTATCTTGCATAGTTTCACAGCAAAATGGAATTTTTGATTATTTTTTTGTGCGATCAAAATTTGAATTTTTTATTTTTCAAAAAATTCAAAAAGTTGTTATGAAAATATTATAGGGCGTTCAAAAATCAACGTTTTTCTCCTCTTGACTTTTTTTCATATCGTGCGTTTTTCGGCTTAAAATGTACATTTTCGTTTGTTTTTTGGAATTTTGAAAATGCTATAACTCCAGTAATTTTTGTTTTATCACGAAAAGTCATTGGAATATTTTGTTCGTCATTTTGCGTACTACTAATAACCATACATAGAATTTTTAAATCTTCAAAAAAAGTGGTCTCAAAAATTTTCAAAATGTGCTCACTTTTTGAATTTTCATCCAAAATAGCTGGTTAACGAACTCGTTCTCTATTTTTCGGCCATAAAAAAGTGTGCCAAAGCTCAATCAAATCTGATCATTTTTTCGAAAGTTATCGTGGCTACAGACAGACAGACAGACAGACAGACTACAGACAGACAGACACCTTGGTAAAAACCGTTTTTTCTGGCTCAGGGGGTCTCAAAACGTGGAGATTTGATGAAAACCGACTATGTCAAATTTTACATAAAACCAATACCTTCTCATTAGAATGAGAATGTAATATGCGTATAAATATATGATTTTGGAGTAAAATTTCTCGCCCAATCGCACTCAGTTTTCTCGAATGGCCACCCATCCAAGTACTAACCGCGCCCAACGCTGCTTAACTTCAGTGATCTGACGAGAACTGGGTTTTTCAGCGTGGTATGGCTGTTGGCTATATAAAAAACCACAAGATAACCAAAGGACAAAATGACAAAACAACAAAGCGACAAAATGACAAAGCGAAAAATGAAAACCGACAAAATGACAAAACGAATGAGAAAATGACAAAACAAGAAAACCTCAAAATAACAATACGAACTAATGAGAAAATGACAAAATAACAAAACGACACAATGACAAAATAACAAAATGATAGGGGTGTGCTAAAAGCTCGGGCCGGGCTCGAGAATAGCCGAACCGTCGATAACCCGAAAAATTCGATTACCCGGTTGGTTTCGAAAACCCAAGACAATTCGGGACAATATGTCGTGTCGTGTCGCATGATGTGATGTGATGTCATGTTATATCATGATATGTCTTGTCATGTGTCATTCCATCCCTGGCAGACCGAACGAACGGAACGGATACGCCACAGCGTATCCTTATAGTATCCACATCGTATCCTCTCCGCATCATGCAAGAAAAACTCATTAAAAAAGAAAGATTAACATTTCACTT
>CAKNYM010013046.1:0-15156 GCA_932195095.1 Andricus curvator | reverse complement strand
AACAAGTTCAAGGTTATTTTCAATGACGCATCACATTTTGCGTTGCAAAAAATTATATTCCAAACGTGTCGATTATAATGTAGAACGTTCTAGAACTCAAGGATAAAAAGGAAGATAAAAAAATTAGAAATAACAAAATATTTTGAGTCAATTGAATAATAATATAGGTAAAAAAGTGTCTGAAGGATTCCTTATGGTAGGTCATATGTTCGGGATCCTTATCGCTTTATTCTGGTATCGAGTAGCGAGCGAGGACTAGAAAGATAACGTCCAGACTTGTTTAGACGTTTTGATTTCAGAAGCATTCATGCCTCGACAGTCGCAAGTTGCATACATTTCATTAGACTGCTTTCGTTCTCTAGAGATCAGTTCTTTTTACTGCTCGCAAAAGTTCGCTTTCTTAGTCGAACCACAAAGTTTGATAATCATTCTTTTGCCATATGCTAGGTCCCGTCAACCTCTCTATGTGTTACATGAAATAAGATACTGCAAACAATTTCGAGACTCAAGAGAGAGATAATACAGCGTGCATTTTATTTCAAGCTTTTTCACACATGCTTTAACTTATATATATTAAGAGTGCACTGTCCGACACTTATCGCTCCTTAACGACACTTGATATGAGGTCACATGCCTTTTTTATTCACAGATATATGCTCGTTTTTCAGCACCTTTTTCATCTCTTATTTAGAAAGGACAGTTTTGCATATTACACGTTGAAAATTTAAATTTATAAAAAAACAAGCTAAATACAAAATAAATATTTTGTAATTTTCAATCATCCACTAAAGCTACTGTATAATATAGTTTTTATAGAAATCGAGGATGATTTTATTGCTTTCTGTCTAAATAATTTAATTCAAAGGTTAAAAATTTTATGCAAACGTCTTCAAGGTTATTTGTTATTTTCTGATGACGCATTACATTTTTTACTTCGCAAAACATTATCTTCCAAACGTGTCGAATATGATGTAGAACGTTTTAGAACTTTGTTCCATCATATAATGCAATACTTCAAATTATACTAGGCAATTTCTGGAAAGAATTTTTTGTAAACAACTTGAAGGTTATTTTAATGACGTATTACATTTTTGCGTTGCAAAAATTATATCTTGAACGTATGGATTATAATGTAGAACGTTCTAGAACATTAAGACAAAGAGGGAAATATATTAATAGACATCTATAAAAGACGCGCTTCGCATATATTTCTCTCAGTTATCATCCAGCATTTGAGAAATACGCAAGCATAAAAAAAAGTAAAGTGAAGTGAACATTGATATAGTGATTTAAAATATTTTTTGAACTGTTTTCATACAACAGTACAGTTTTGTACACTTTAATATATACTTTTTAGACTTTTTAAAAGTTAATTCTTATTATTAACATACATTCAGTGGCATATACGACACCTGGTGTTGAAAATCGGTTAGTGCTCCTTCTTATTATTTGAAATTTACACACAGTGCCGTCCGTTGGAATATTTGTGAAATTGTTTGACTATAAAAGTCACTTCATAGCGAATTTTTTTCCAGTTGTCCTCTAACCATCCTATGAGAATAATATTCAAAAATGGAATCATTGGACTGTAAGAAGGTTGTCCAGATTTACGATGATGCATATGACATTTTCGATGAAAATGCAACAGCTTCGGAGATCTTATACTGGAAGCATCAGTGCACCCAGGATATTCGAAGGCTCAATAAAATTTTGCGTCAGGGGAACCAAAATTTATCTTTGGGCGAAAAAAATAAACTACAAGCAACTATTGGCCTACTGACATCCAAGAATAGATTATTCACAAAGCTACAGAAGAGTGGAACTGGTGTGAACGAGGGTTTGGACAGGAAAGGAGACAGGATCAGATGGCAGGATCTGGAGTCTGCATTTAAGAGTCGAGTGAGAACAGGTTTGGTTGTAAATTTAACCCACAAAGATTTAGATACTTTTCTCGAAGATACAAAAACAATGATAACTTGTAGATTAAAAAACGCTTTGAAAAGTCTCGTTGCAGGTTTAAAAACAAATGTTATCCTAGCTGCAAAATTCAGTGCTATAGAAAACGGCCAGGAAATTGAAGAGATTAAATTTTTTAATACTAAAAACGAACTTATTTTACAATCAACTGAAATAAACGAATGGTTTGAAAGTAAAGTCAGAGAGCAACTTTTGATTAAAGTAGAGGATTTCCAGCAAACAAAATCTGGATGGAAATTGAAAGAAATTATAAATTTAAATGTAAACATAAATAAATATGCACCTTTCATAGTAGGCTTATCAACTTTTGTGAGTTTACCTAAATTTATCAGAGACAAAAAGGCAGTCGTAAATATTGAGAACAATGACGAATACTGTTTTCTCTGGTCGGTAATGGCCGCTCAACATCCTGCGAAAGATCATGTATCTCGCGTCACTTCCTACCCGCATTTCAATTCAAAACTCAAACATGATGGAATCAGTTTTCCCATCACTTTTGAAAATATAAAAAAATTCGAGAAACTAAATGAATTGCGCATCAATGTTTACGGTGTAGAACATGAGGAAAATAGGAAAAAAGATGAGATTTTCCCTCTGTATATAAGTAATGAGAAATCGAAATGTCCCACAATTCACTTGTTAATGCTTGAAAATACTGATTTTGATGACAGCGAAAATAATCCAGTGTATCACTTTGCGTGGATAAAAAATCTATCTCGACTCATAAAATCACAGTTTACAAATTCTAAGTGTCGCACATGGTTTTGTGATAGGTGCCTGTGCCACTTTAAAATTGAAAAATCTCTAATAAAACACAGAGTTGATTGTGAACATTTAAATAACTGTAAAGTCATACTTCCAACAGAGAAGGAAGGTGGGAACATATTAAAATTTAAAAATCATAGATACAAGGAAAATGTACCATTTGCTGTATACGCAGACATCGAATGTTTGCTGGAACCTGTTACAAATTCTCAAATAGATCAAGCGGCGTATCAAAAGCATATCCCCACAAGTGTTGCATATTATACAAAGTGCAGTTTCGATGATTCAACTTCAGAACCTAAAGTTTATCGGGAAAAAGACTGTATTCAATGGTTTATAAACGAATTAAAAGATTTAGCAATTAAAGTGAATTCCCGTTTTCAAAATCCAGTACCAATGGAAAAATTAACATCGAAGAAAAAACAAGATTTTCTAAATGCTAAAGAATGTCACATTTGCGAAAAAGAATTTAAGAAAGATGATGTGAAACATCGTGACCACTGTCACTTCACAGGTAAGTACCGTGGTCCAGCACACGGAAGCTGCAACATCAATTACAACGACTCTCATGTAATTCCAGTAGTTTTCCATAATTTATCTGGCTACGACTCACACTTTTTTATCAAAGAGTTAGCCAAAAGTTTTGAGGGACATGTCTCTTTACTGCCAATCAATAAAGAAAAATATATCTCATTTACAAAAGATGTTCCAGATACTAAAGTCAAACTTAGATTTATCGATTCTTTCCGATGTATGCCAAGTAGTCTAGAGAAATTGGCCTCATATCTCAATGACAGTGAAAAAACAATTACGAGAAAATTTTGCAAAAATGACAGTGAATTCAATCTATTAACGAGAAAAGGTGTATTCCCATATGATTACATTGACAGCTGGCAAAAATTGGAAGAAGAGAGTCTACCTCCAAAAGAGGCATTCTATTCAAAATTTAACGATTGCCACATTTCCGATGAAGATTACCAACATGCGTGTAAAGTGTGGGAAACTTTTAATTTGCAAACTTTAGGGCAGTATTCAGATTTGTACCTCAAAACCGAAGTACTGCTTTTAGCAGACATTTTCGAAAACTTTAGAAAAACTTGTTTTGCAACATATAAATTAGACCCTTTGCACTATTACGCAGCACCGGGACTTTCTTTTGATGCAATGCTAAAATACACAGGAATTGAACTACATTTACTAACTGATGTAGAAATGTTACTATTAATTCAGAAAGCAATCAGAGGTGGTGTTTCACAATGCTCAAACAGGTTTGCAAAAGCAAACAATCGATTTATGGGAGAAGATTTTAATCCATTCGATCCCGAGTCATACATTTTTTACTTTGACATCAACAATCAGTATGGTAAAGCTATGAGTGAACATTTGCCATATCGAGATTTTGAATGGTTTGAAAATTTTGAGAATAATCCAAATTTTTTCAATGTGCCTGATGATTCACCTGAAGGTTATATTCTTGAAGTGGATCTAGAGTACCCAGAAGAGCTTCACGATTTTCACAAGGACCTTCCATTATGCCCAGAACACTTTGTGCCTCCTGGTTCAAAATGTACGATTCTAAAGTTAGTAACCAATTTGCTACCAAAGAAAAATTATGTACTACATTACCGAAATCTAAAAATGTACTTGAAATTAGGCATGAAACTAACGAAAATTCATCGTGTGTTAAAATTCAAACGAAAGGCATGGCTAAAAGACTATATCGATTTAAATACAGAACATAGAAAAAGAGCGAACAACGAATTTGAAAAGAATTTCTATAACAATTCCGTCTTTGGAAAGACTATGGAAAACGCCAGGAAGCACAAAGATGTTAGACTTGTGACAAAATGGGAGGGGAGATATGGTGCAAAAGCTCTAATTGCTAAACCAAATTTCCACAGTTGTACCATATTTGATGAGGATATGGTAATCATTCAAATGAATAAAACGAAAATTTTCTTCAATAAACCCATCTATATTGGATTCACAGTTCTTGATATATCCAAAATAATCACGTACGATTTTCATTATAACTATATTCTACCAAATTTTGGAAATTGTGCAAAATTACTATATACAGACACAGACAGTCTCATCTATCATTTCACTGTTACCAACTTTTACGACTACATTAAACGGGATATTCATAAATTTGACACGTCAGATTATCCTCCCGATAATGTTTACGGAATTCCTCTAAAAAATAAAAAAGTATTAGGTCTCATGAAGGATGAATGCAACGGCGAAATAATGACTGAATTTGTGGGCTTGAGATCGAAATTATATGCATATAAGGTTTTGGGTGAAGATGAAAAAAAGAGGGCCAAGGGTATCAAAGGATCAACATTAAAAACCATAACATTCGACGATTATAAGCAGACTCTCACATCTTGTCAAAATCTGATTAAAACTCAACACCTAATCCGAAGCCGAAAACACGAGGTTCACTCAATCATCCAAGATAAGGTTGCTCTCAGCTGGCATGACGATAAAAGAATGCTGCTCCCTGGTACCACCGACACTCTTCCATGGGGATATAAACATTCAGTCTCTGAACCCATGGAAGTCGATGCATCCAGTGTATAAAGTAATGAGTAATATGTAATATTTGTATATACAGGGTGTCCAAAAAGTCCCGGGACGGCTAAATATTTCCTCAGGTAAGATATTTTTCAGGGCGGTCAAGGTCATTCTTGAAGGAACTTTCAACAAGAAATTCAATGGTGACCTTTATTTTGATCTTGTCCATGACCTTCGCGGTCATTTCAAGGTAAAATTGATTTTTTAAAATGGGAACCTCTATTTTTGACTCCGGGAACTGAAAGAGCGGAAAATTTTACGTCCAGATATGACCTTGACAAATGGAAAATTTGACCTGGAAAGGTCAGGGCAAGGTCAAACAACGTACAGCAGGATGACTCGACTGGCATGCATTTTTGAAGAAAATGTCCTTGTGAAGGTTCTGGTCATAGACAAGGTCAAAGTCACCAATCGATCGGGAGTATAAAATGCTACAACTCTTGCGTTGAACATTTTCTTCATAAATGCATGCTGGTCGAGTCATCCTGCTGTACGTTGTTTGACCTTGCCCTGACCTTTCCAGGTCAAATTTTCGATTTGTCAAGGTCATATCTGGACGTAAAATTTTCCGCTCTCTCAGTTCCCGGGATCAAAAATAGAGGTTCCCATTTTAAAAAATCAATTTGACCTTGAAATGACCGTGAAGGTCATGGTCAAGATCAAAGTAAAGGTCACCATTGAATTCCTTGTTGAATGTTCCTTTAAGAATGAACTTGACCGCCCTGAAAAATATCTTACCTGAGGAAATATTTAGCCGTCCCGGGACTTTTTGGACACCCGGTATACCTATGTACATTGTTACTGTACGCTACGGAAAATTGTATATGTATATATGTATAGAAATAAGCACGGTGATAAAACATGATAAGTGATGTGGATATATGAGTGAGAGAGATAGAGATATATCGATGAGAGAGATCTAAGTATATGTACTGTATATAGCCTTTGATGTAACAGATATAGTCTACAGTGAATGGAATGAATCATCTTTATAATATGTATAAATTGTATATATGTAAATTAGAAGGAGTCGAAAAAAAACTGTACAATTGTTTGTGAAATACAAGTTATTTCAAATAAAGAACAGAAAATTAATTGAATCTAAATTGGTGTTTTTTATTTAATGAAACCTGAAAAAATCGTTTTCTCAAACTACTGTAGCCATCGGATGCAACCTGATCCAGCAGACGTAATCTCTCAATGCCGAGGACGATGCCAGCGATGTTCACTGACCTAACCATTCGCTTATCTACTATTCGCACTTATTATTATAAGGGCAAGGAACTCGGAAAAACAACACACGTTTCTTTTTATTTTATTTTTTTTTTTGCTTTTTTATTTATTTCCAAAAAATCCAGTACATTATACTTAAAAATAAGTAGACTATAAATTAAATATATAGAAAAATATTTTCTTATCTCTAAAAATTTGAATCAATAAAATAAAACTGTTCCTGGGACATCCAGTTTTTCAATAAGAGTACATTTTCACTTGCGCAATTAAAGTAATTTTCATACATATGATGTGTACATTTAATATCACTAATTGCAAACATCTCACGCAATCCCTGTAGCGAGGGGCATTCCAATTCAAGCATATCAACAATTTCACTCGATACTTCCCAAAATTGCTGCAGCCAATTCTTTTTCTCCAATCCTTTCACATAAATTTTTGTTGCATCTTTTAAAACACTCTCGAGTACTACAGACACTAGAGAATAGGGTAAATCACCAGAATTCCAAGGTATTCCATGATGTTTCCGCTCTGCCCAAATGTTTACAGATTTATATTTTGACGGAACGTTGTTCCACTTGTGGGGTGATTGAAAGAGAAAAGAATACGGCTTTTTGACTGTATCATCGCAGATTGGCAATACGGCCAATTCTTTCAAGACAAATTTATTGACTGGTAACTTGAAGCCCTGCATATCCACCAAGTACTGCATCTTGAATGCAACTAAACTATTTGTTCGTGCTTACAGCAGTTTTATACCAACTTTTTCACCACACCACTTATTGGCTTATACTCAACTATACGATCATGCAAAATTAAGCAATATGCTGATGTTTGAGCTGGAAAATTTTCACTAGTTTCAAATTCCAAACGAACGTCAACTGGACCGTATTTCAGTGACTCATTTTGCTTAGAGCAGTCAATTACTACTAGAGGTGCATACTGTATAAATTCTCCCCTCGATAGCAATGGTTGCGGTTCTTTACCATAGTAATTTGCTTAAAAGTTTGTGTACATTTCATAAAGAAGAGCATACTGATTTCGATTAATATCAAGATTGAAATTACTATAAGGATAACACTGATCATTCAAAAGTAGTTTGACATTAGTCAGATTGCAATGATCAAAGTTGCTAGAACTTCTAACAGTATTATTTTTTCTGTTTGTTTGAAATCCAAGTATGACAAATCTCTGTTTTTCCAATTGTGTTGAGGTTTTTACTGTCCAAACATGGTTTGAAGTAGTTGGAAGTAGAGGATATTCACACAGTTCCCAAGTTCGAAAACTTATTGAAATAGGTGGATCTTTTTCAATATATTTTAGCAACTGCAATTTTCGTGAATCTGACAGTCTATCGCTAGGCAATAGCCACTCTATTTTATTAATTTTAATTTTATACTGCTCAATGGGGGCTGCTTGCAAGATGGCACTGGCATCACTTTTTGATCTTGTCAAAATAAGTTCATGCTTAGCATTGACAATGACTTTGTGATAATCTTCAGCAAAACCAAATATCATGTTAAGCGGTATGGCTACATCAAAGTAGCCAGTAGCGATGGTTAGTGATTGATTATTATCATTTATTTCAAGCCAACCAGTATTCTGTATGTAACGTGATTGCCCAGGATTTAGAGATACACAATTTTTCATGAGACTAGTGAGGCCAACGTTTTTATTTCTATCAATTTCTATTGCATTGATTTCGTATCTTGCTTCTTCAAACAAATGACAGATGGCATTAGAAACTAAAACTGTGTTTGTCACTGGTGCTCCATCAGTTCTTACAATTCTTCCATGTACATGAAGTGAGCTTTTGCTTGGCAGGAGACAATGGTCCTGATTTTGAACAGCAATCCGAATTTCATCACTGTTGTTGAAGGTTGACGAGGCATAAGGCTGATGTGCATGAATTTCACAGTGTGCAATTGACTCATCAAAGATGATTGGTGCTTGAATATTTAAAATTTCCCCCTCCATGACAAATTATCAAACGTTGATAAATAAATGTACAGATGCAGGTGCAAAAAATCTTGAATCTCTTTATTCTCTTCTTCTTTTGGGCTTCAGACCTTGACTTTTTAGGAAGAGGACACTTTGAGGTGTTAACCCTTTGACTGCTCTTTGTCGACTGATTAGCTTGTGACATTGTGCTGGTTTATTATAATCAAAACCAATCTTTTTGTTGAAAACAATACCCATTATTAGAGAGACTTGATGTGTAGTCTAATTGTTATAACTTCTCCACGAAAATTAACCAAATGTCCGTCTTGATCAACTATACGGAGCTGTATATGATCTATTGTCTGCACGGCGACTGGCAGGTAAATGAAATGAGATGGTACTTCCACTATCTTCTATCCAGGTGGCACTACAGGAAAAAATTCATGAATAGTATGTACTTTCTGACCATGAATGTATGCACCTGTAGTTATGCTACACTCAATACTCAAAAAATTCACTTTTATGATTGATACCGGTTCATCAGATTCATGAACTTGTTTAGCTTCTAGTCTGCGTGGAGAGAAACCCAGCAAAAGGCCTATAGAATCTTTAGGCTCAAAATTTATATCGTGACTGCAATAAATTTCACTTTTTAAAGTATTATTGTTTGGTTTAACATGAATTTCAATGCCCTTTTTTACTAAGGCATTCTGTAAATAGCGCTTGATGTCACTTATTTCATAACTTCCTGTAGGTATTTCAATTATTTCATTACCCACGTAAAATTTATTTTGGCCAATGTCTACATTGGGTATCGAATTGAAAGTTAGAAATTCAACCAGTCCAAGTGCGTAATTTTTATAAGGAGACAACTCAATCGGTGGAAAATAGTGAGCTTCCAGGATTGGAGAAGTTCCCGATAATGTTAGTGTCAATGAATCATCCATGATGACAGCTAGCGTTCAACTGACTTGAAATTGCAAATATCAGCACTTATATAGATTAAACGTACTTTTAGAATTTAATTGATTGTATAGAAATTGCAAACATAAATGTCCACACATGAACGTATCGTAATTTTGATATCTCTCGTGATTATACTTTATGCTACCAACACCGAAATACTTGAAGAGATCCGAAGGTGGCCGAAGATTACCGAAGCTATCGAAATACATTATTTTATCATCAATCTTTTTATAAGCACACCAATGTGTTCCTGGTCCTTTTTTATCATCAAGATTAACAATAGCACATTCATATTTACGCGGTCCACCCTTTGGTAATCCATTTCGCATAAAAACACCTCGAAAATACGGAATCTTCAAAGATTTTGCAAATTTAAGTAAATCTGCATCAGTTAAGGCCCGATGAGGTAGCTTCACTTTGAGTTTTTTGACTTGCATTTAAGTCCTGCTCCTTGTTTATATGGCTTTAGATGAAGCCCTAATCCTTGTCTATATGGCTTAAAGTAAAGACCTTTTCCTAAAGAAATGGCTTCCATCGCTTCATTATGCCGTTTATTCTCTGAAAGTTGTTGTTTTGCCGAATTCGCATCATTCACAGCTTTAGCTATTCCTGCAGCTCCACCAGCTAGCGCTCCGGCAGCACTGAGACCCGCGAAAACGGGTATGAGAAAGGGTAAAATTCCTCCTACTTTGGCCGGTACAGGTATAATACGAGGTTTATTCACATTTCTTCTTCCGCCAGCCTTCATGACAGCTGCGCGTGCGCCTCTGAGTGCTGATTTAATGGCAGTTTGCGCATTATTACTTGAAACCATGGACTTTTTAGCTGCAGCGACAATTTTTCTCAGTGAAGTAGCAGATTTTTTATTCCTGAGGCCCATCCCCAATTTTGATTTCATCTTCATTGCGTTTGTTATTCCCCAAGCAGCCGCCTTTTCACCTATGCCTGCGTCCTGAGCCAAGACCCGTTTCCAAGCCTTCTCAGCTAGTACACTGTCAGCTGAGTTTCTGGCCTCTATATTTTCTCTATTCTGTGAGTAGGCTATATCGTGCTCTTTGCAAGCTGCTTCCAGTGGATTGATTCCTGGATCACCTCGTGCTAATCGTTTTGCTAGTTTAGTACCTGGTCCACAGTACTGGTAACCCGGCAAGTGCAACTCAAATGGTAAATTGTTGATGATTCTGTTGAGCAAACCTCTCCCACGTCTTGCTTGCTTCACGGTTCGTTTACAACTGACTCTTTTGCCTCTGTGAACGATCATATCTATGCAAGGGATACTTTCAGACTGAAGGGTCAACCTATATAACAAGGATATTTATAGGCTTTTCAGTCAGTCTTTGTCAAGATGCAGTTTGAAGCACAACCTGTGAAACTACCTATCCTGAATTTTGATTCGCTTGTTCAAAACAAAACTAGAGAAAAACGACATGGGCATTTGCTGCCAAACAGTGTACGAGAAATACTCTGTGGAAATTACAACTGTGGAAAGACAAATTCTTTGCTGGCTCTACTGATACTTCCAAATGGACTCAGATTTGAAAATATTTACATCTACTCAAAATCGCTAAAACAGCCAAAGTATGAATTTTTGGAAAAAGTCCTTCAATCTGTAGATGACGTTGAGTAGTATCCTTTCAATGAGCATGAAGAGGTTATAATGCCCAGTGAAGCGAAACCAAATTCAGTCATTGTATTCGATGACGTGGCTTGTGAGAAACAAGATAATACGAGAGCATTTTTTTCCATGGGTAGACACAAGGATGTCGACTGTTTTTACTTGAGCCAGACATATGCACATATTCCTAAACATCTTGTACGTGATAATGTTAATTTACTTGTTGTATTCAAGCAGGATGACATGAATCTAAAGCATATTTATGACGATCATGTGAATACTGATATGACTTATTTGCAATTTAAGCATATGTGTTTAGCTTGCTGGAATCAAGACAAGTATGGATTCGTTGTAATTGACAAGGATAGGAATCTTAACCAAGGTAGATATAGGAAAGGTTTTGATTGTTTTATAAATCTGGAAAGGTAATATATACATATGTAGTGATCAATATAGAAACAGTCGCACCTTAGACGTTGATGTATCAACATGTCTTCACCTGAGGAGAATTTTCAAAAGCAAAAAAATATTTTGCGACAAATTGCCAGAGCTAGCGAATCAATTCGGCGAAAACATAGGTTAATAAAGTTGGGCAAAGAAACAGTTGAGCGCACATTAAGCGACACTTTTAAGCCCATTGTTAATCCACTAGAGAAAATAGTTGGTGGTCTCAAGAATATGAAAAAAGTTGAGCCAATTAAAAAGAGAGAAGACGAGGCGGCAAAGAGTAAAGTTGAAGAAAGTATTGATGATGATTTGTCATATAAATCAATTTATGATGAATCAAACGAGATTGATGAAGCAGACGGGACTGAAGATTCCAGTAACTTGGAGCTGTCAGCTCGTAGTGAAGCGGAAAATGCCTCAAAAATACCTACATCTTCATGGATTGATGATGATGCAAACAAGTATCTCATATTGTTGGGTGAAAGAAGTAGAGACCTTGATAATGTGTATGGAGTCAGAAAATTAACGAGAGATAGATTAATGATTGGAAATTCTCCGATTAATTTCAGCCAGAACTATATTCATGTGGGTAATTTGAATTTTCCCAAAAGTAAAGGCTTGCTTGAACTTTTATTAAAAAAAGCTCCCGAAGAGCCCTCTATCACACCCAGTGATCTTGAAAATTATAAGCAAATTATCATTGCAACAAACGCGTATAAAAAGAATTATAAACCAGATGGCGAAATTCGTGACAATAAAACCATTAAATATAAAAATTTTATAAAGAAATTGATTCCCATAACCAAAAATATAGAGAGACGGAGTAAAAACAGGAAATCATTATCAGGTAAAGGCATGATCCCGCAACACATGATTGCTAGACAGGGCAGTCTGATGGACTACATTTACTGGGATGACCCGAATGAATTGGTAGATCGATTACGCTTACTGCTAGCATCTCAAGCAGCTGGAAATCCAAGTCACTCAAATGAAATTTTATCAATTATTGAAGAGCTGCGAGAAGCTGGAATTTAATATTAATGAGTGTTTTATCAAGATTTTCGCCATTCGCAAGATGAGCATCGATGTATTCGGACGTCATTCCAAGCGAGCAGAGAGTACAAGTCGTGGCCCACCTGGACTCGGCTTCAAAGTCACACCTGAAGGAGATTATGACATTAATAATAAAAGGCTGTGTAAAGTGGCTGATGCTCAAGAGCACAATGATGCTGTTAATCTGCATATGGTGCAAAATATGGTACGGCGTGAACTTCAGACTATCTACGATGTTATAGCTTCCTTGCGAACTGAAGTAGTCAACAATAATATGATGATTGAAAGTTTGGAAAATTCCACAGATAAACATTTTAAAAATGCGAAAATTGATGTTGAATCAATTCAAAAACTGGTGTATCGGAATTCAGAGCTCATTAGTCAAGTAGACACTAGACTGAACGCACTCAAAAATGGACGTTGAGAAGCAGCAGTTGGTGAAGGAGCTGCACAAGCCAGCTAGAAGAAATTACCAACGTCGAAATTTCGATATCCGTGGCATTGATGAGACCTGGCAAGCTGACCTGGTTGAAATGCAACCATATGAGAGAGTAAACAAAGGATACAAGTACATCTTAACTGTAATTGACATATTTTCAAAATTTGCTTGGGCTGTTCCCGTTAAATCGAAGAAGGGCGAAGATGTAGCTGCAGCCATGGAATCTGTACTTGATAAAGGACGCGTACCAAAAAATGTACATGTTGATAGAGGTAAAGAATTTTACAACTCGCATTTTTGAAAATCTTATGAAGCGATATAAGATAAATTTGTATTCGACATTTAGTAATTTAAAAGAAAATTTTGAAAGATTTAATTTTGTATTACAACGATGCTAAACATCAGACTATTAGAATGAGGCCAAACGAAGTTACTAAGCAGAATGAGAAAAAATTGTTGTTCGATGTTTACAAAAAAGATGGCAGTGTGAAACAAGCAGTTAAGAAAACGAAATTTAAAGTTGGCGATAGAGTACGTATAAGTAAGTTTAAGCATGTTTTTGAGAAAGGCTACACACGGAATTGGACAACTGAAATATTTACTATAAGTCATGTTAAGAATACCGAACCTGTGACGTATATGCTTAAAGATTATCAAGATAAAGCTAATGCAGGTAGTTTTTATGAACAAGAACTTGGCAAAGTTAGCCATCCAGACATTTATCTTGTGGAAAAAGTACTGAAAAGGCGGGGAAATAAGCTATTTGTAAAATGGCTAGGTTTCGACGACTCTCACAATAGTTGGATAGAAAAATCTAGTTTATAAGTATCTTTTGTATTAATATTAAGTTTTTCTGAATAAAGTTGATTATTTTCAAACATATATATCTCTATTTTCTTACACATCTACCTACCCTTCATCTAGTAAATGAAAAGGCGAATTTGGTTCAAATTATATATTTATTCAGATTCTCATACTAATAAAATACATAGAAATTTTAATGTATAAAGGTACCATTCACACATCTGAGTTCTGGTAATTTCTCAATCACTTCTTCACACACATTTTGATTGTAGAATGTAATCATTTCAAGACACATAATTTCAAATCGCATGAGATTAGTGAATATAAGTTTTTTCATTGCCTTATTCGTTAAACTTGTATATTTTTTTTGTATATAAGATTTTACACTTTGCACACAAGGTGATTTCACATTGCGCCTAATACCTTCAGCGATGGTTTCAATGATGACATCCTTTGTAGGTTGAAACGGCATAAGACTCTGTTCCAGAAGATACCGGTCGATACAAAGACTGACTTCCCTGAGAACAGCAAACGTTGTTTCTCGTAGTACAAACGGATAATATTTTTCATTTTCTTGATTCTGCTCCAAAGCCACTATATAATCTCCAAAAGATGTAGTCATGTGTATACGGAAATTTCCACAGTCGATGCATTGCAGCTTCTCTTGGCCATCAAAGAACAGTGAAATGAGGTTGAAGTAACTTTTGCATAATTTCCACTCTTCAAGATTCAAGGTTATACTTGCACGAGGATGACTGGCTAGCAGTTTCACTGATGAGACGAGCTTTCCGTCTTTTTTAAACTCAGCACCGATGATAATTTGCTTTGTGAATGATGAATTCAGATTGTATGTGGTGGAATGTAGCATTTGATTTCGAGGTGTATAAGACATGTTGATCTCACTGAAGGCTTTCAGGCACTGAGCGATAATTGAAAACTGCACACTTTATGTATTTTTCTTCAGAAATTCGATGGAATTGTAACATCCACCCAAATACAGCATGCCTAGATCACCATCTTCACATGATTTTTTGATTCCCAACAGCAGATTTTCATCTTCATTAAGCAGATTGACCATCCTCGCTGGTAGAAAAACGGTAAATTTGTTCTCCACAGTGACTATGAACCGCACTCCAAACTGTGTTGTTGCTTTCTTGATGTTTGTGATTTCGTAGTTTTTATTGAGTTCTAGGTCCTTGAGCTTCTTGCTTGGTAGGAAATCGTTGTTGACAGCGATTTTGTTTAGTTTGGAGAAATCCATCTTCACTCTTTAATATTCACTGTATTACATTTTCTCGTTAGATTTTGTAAATCTGTTCGCACTTGTATCGCTTGT
>CAKNYM010013045.1:0-14506 GCA_932195095.1 Andricus curvator | reverse complement strand
TTTTACATAAAACCAATACCTTCTCATTAGAATGAGAATGTAAAAATTGCGGGTAAACTCTTCTTAAAATATTAGTAAAGAGACTCAAAATAGGACAAACAATTGAAATCTGCATTCGAAGATGGAGGTAGTCGTATGATCATGTTTGAAAAAATTTTTTTTCAATAATTCAAATCTCGAAATTTAACGAATGTTAACATTAACGCAACAGTTTTGATATATTATATATATATATATATATATATATATATATATATATATTATAGAAGGCGATATATTAAATAAATAAATAGATCTAAACACAAATGAGTTCATTTTTATGTTCATCTTTATGTTCAGGTGCACATGATGGTATTTATTATGCACAGTAATTTGTATGTATGGGTAGGATGTTTAACCTTTTTTTTCATTTTCAGAAACATTGTTAACATAATGTCTAACATAGTATTCACGATGTGGAGGATTTTCTTGCCATTCCTTTTCCATTTTTTTCATGTGTTGTTTATGATCGTGCTGAATGAATGCTGCTATTCCTCCTAATGTTGCTAATGTCAATCCTCCGGTAATTATTTCTCCGTCTAAGTTATCTGGATGCCCAGCAACGTCTGGAAAATATGAAATAAAATTAACCATTAGATTGCTGAAAAGTTGAAAATTGTTAAAAAGTAACAGAATCTTTCAGCGCAGATTAACGTCAGATTAAATTGGTCCAAAAATCGATTGACCGGTGCAATCGCCCATCCATTAACAGAACAAAGTACTATCAACGTGATCAAATTTTTTCTCTGTGTAATTTTTCTGCACGTTTTGTGAAAAATCACATAGGCCTACTACATATGCCTATTATAAACTTGATAGAATAGCATTTGAATATTACCTAAAATCGAGGCTAAAACTAGGGGCCCCCACTTCTTTTGATTGCAACTCGCTCAAAAAAAATCGGAATTATTTAATAAAAAAAAAATCCGAAAGCCTACCGTCGTCCGAATTTAACGATATGATCACTTTAATCCTGAAAAATATTTGTAAATAGCTAGAGAGTAAAACATCCCAAAAAATAGGGTTTTCCGGCCTCCTTTTTCTAACGTCGAATTTCACTTGTTTCCAGAACGAGGTCGACGTTAGGAAAAATCTGAAAAAATTCCCAGATATTCTTTCAACATTCTTTGATGCTATATTTAAAAAAATTGATATTCTTCAATCAAATTCCTTTCGACAATTCTTATTTTTCAGGCTAAGGGTATCTAAATCCCCCCTTTTACAGGAGACCGACAGGCACTAACCCTTTAGCTTAAGCTCAAGCAGGCTAATTACCGTAAATACCCCAACTCTCAATAAAGCTACTACCCTCGGTTATCATTTTTAAGATATAATTCTGTCATTATTTTTCAGGACATATTTGATGAAGGAGGTATGCATAATAGAAATAAAAAAAATAAAGATATATATTAGGGTGTTTTACAAAGAACGTTTTTTTATTTTTCCGCGGCCGTAAGGTAAAGGTACCTATCATGAAACATGTCCCAATTATGAAACAGTTTGACAAATAATTCGATTTATAAATAATTTAAAAGTATATTTTTGAGTACAAATTATTATATTGATAAGTATGAAAGTTAGGCTTTTCATCTATATAAAAAGCAAGTATAGTTCTAAAGTTTTAAACATTAAAAATAATTTTAATTATGTAACCTCCAAACTCGGGAAAATTGACTGCCATTTATCCGAGTCAGAAGGCTTTAAAGGTTGAATGACATCTTAAGGTGTATAGATTTGAAATTACTGCAATTTTTCTTTATTTGGATACAACTTCATTTATTAATTAGTTGTTTCATAATACGTACACCTTTCGTAACACGGTCCGTATTTATGGAACGGAGAAACATGGGTGTTTCATATCGACGGACACGTTTTCAACGCTTGCTCCTATTTATGGAACAGAGGTACGTTTGCAACCAAATGTGTTTTTTATTATATTAATATAGCTTATGTTATGTTATTATTATATAATACTCAATCTTTAAGGAAGGCAAATTAATTTTGAACCAAAAAAGAACGGATTTTCAACAAAATAGTTGAATTGTCAACCAAAGTGATCAATTTTCAAATAAAATGATGAATCTTCAACTGGAATCATTGAATTTTAAACCAAACAGATAAATTTTCAACTGAAATTATGAATCTTTAACCTAAATGGTTGAATTTTAAATCAAAAAGATGAACATTCAACCATGAAGATTAATTTTCTACAAAAAATACGAATTTTCAACACAATATATGAATTTGCAACCAAGTTGTTGAATTTGCAACTAAAAATGATAAATTTTTAACCAATAGTTGAATTTCACAACAACAACAAAATAGAGAAGAGTTTTCAATGAAAAATAGAAAAGTTAAACGTTAAGTTAAACAACTTAATTTTTAACAAAAAAAACGGATTTTCAATCAAACAGTTCAATTTTCAACCAATGTGATGAATTTTCCACTGAAATGATGAATCTTCAACTGGAATAGTTGAATTTTATACCAAAAAGGTACACAATATGTACACCAAATATTTCAATTTTTAAATAAAAAAGATCAATTATCAATCAAACAGTTGAATTTTCGTCCAAAAAATATGCATTTTTAACCAAAAATAGAATAGTTAAATTTTCTGTTTACATACATACATTGATTAGCAGTTCGAACTCGAAAGTTCATTGCCTCACTACCTGATTCGGGTAGTGTTTCTAGGTGGATATTTACTACCAATGTGGGCCCACCACACCCACGACGGGCCAACAGCACGCAGTATTCCTGAACGGTCACCCATCCAAGTACTAACCGCGCCCAACAATGCTTAACGTCAGTGATCTTACGAGAACTGGTGTTTTCAGCGTGGTATATATTTATATATATTTTCAGTTTAAAAAAACTAATTTCTAACAAAAAAACGAATTTTCAACAAAATAGTTAAATTTTCAACTGGAATAGTTAAATTTTCTGTTAGAAAAATTGATTTTCAACTACGTCGTTAAATTTTCCATCAGAGATGAATTTTCAATTAAAATGATGAATCTTCAATGAAAAGAATGAATTTTTAACAAAAGAGTTACACTTTTAACGAAGGAGTTAAATTTTCAACTAAAAAATTTGAATTCTCAACGAACAATGTAATATAATTGAAATTTCAACCAAAAGAGATTTTAATTTTAAATAAAAAACAGTTAACTTCAACCAAAAAAGACAAATTTTCAAGAATAGTTGAGTATTCAATTAAAAAATACTTTTCAGTCAACAGAGAAAACAAATTTAAAACAAACTGTTGAATTTTCAAGGGAAAATATGAATTTTCAACCAAGAAGATTAATTTCTCACCAAAAAGGACGAATATTTAATAAAACACAGGAAGTTATTGTTAAGTACAATAAAAGAAAAAAAACGAAAAGGGTACTTAGCCTAATATTTCATTTACACTTTTTCATTCACCTAAATAAAAATTCATTCCCTATAACAAACATTTTTCAGCAAAAATAAAATATGTATAATTCACTTCGTTCACGAAAACTAACCTTTATAGGTTAGCTTTGTCAATTTTAACGAAAACTTGTATTCAATTTATTTATCTCTATGAACGATTGAAATAAAAGTTCATTGTATTATTTAGTTCAATTTAATATAGGAAATAATATAAAATAAGCCATATTAATATAAAAAAACACATTTCTTCGCTGTTCCATAATAGGGACTTGCATTATGGAACACCGGTAAACGAGTCCAAAAGTTGTTTCATAATAGGTACATAAATGTCATTCCGCTTTTTCATAAATATAATAACTTTGCTTAGACGAAATTAAACTTTTAATAGGCGTTTCACATTCCGAAAAGATCAGCACATTCATTGGTATAAACATTTTGAAAATATATTCGACTATCTTTCAAAAATTAATGAAAATTTCAAAACCCCCTAAAAAATTGTCTCATGATAGGTACCTTTACCTTATCGCAATAGTTTGTTTCTCTGCACAGAAAAATGCTGGTATTAAATTTGTTGCAGCTCAAATGTCGATGATTTTAAAAATGAGAATTATCAGTCTCATATTGGCACTTTCGGACATAGGTTCATATCTAGGGAAACTTTATCAATCGAGTCCGAATTTGGGCTCATTTTGAGAGTTGTGGAGTGTTGGAGTTGGACCAAGCTTCCACACACCTGATCACCTGTCAAAACAACTTTTTCGCTGTGCGCTATCAGGTCTAAGCAAATAGTAATAAGCAAATTAATTACAATAATATATAACTAATTTTTAATTTTCTTCCATTTAACAGCTTGTATTACAATATGCAAATTTTAGGTTAGACATGACTGTCATGACATTCAAACTCAAGCCGGGATGTAACAACCACGTGATAACCGTCTACATGCACATTGAAAACTAAGCTTTCGAAGATATTCGGATTAGGGAAATTATACTTTTTTTTATTATTATACCATTAAGCCATTTCCCTTTCGGGGTAGGCGTGACTTGCTCGGTTGGGGAATAGTAGTGTGTATGATTAGGGACAATTCAATTATTACGTAAGCATACTTTTCCCTATTCTTGACCCCCCCCCCCCATTGTAAGCATATTTTTGTATTACGAATATACAACAATACGCATCCATTCAGACCCCCCTCCCTTTCAAAATGCTTACGAAATACTTGAATAGCCCCTTATGTACAGTTACAGGTTTCTTCAAAAAAATCAAAAAATATAAATTGTTATGAATAATTTCAAGAGGGCTCTTGAATAAAAAATAGAGGTGTGCAACATTTTCAAAAACCCGGACCCGATGGATCGGTATTTTTCGGAGAGGGTCGAACGAGGTCAGGTTTCGGGTTCGCAGCCTGACACGAAAACCCGATCACTGGCTCAAAAGTTGAATGACAAAATTTCCTGAATTTTCAGGTCATTTCCAGTAACTTTGGCGGTAATTTATAGTAACTCACTATAAATTATCGAAATGTTCTGGAAATTAAAAGAATTCTCAAATTGAACCCGAGACTACGTCATTTTGCACATCCCTAGTAACCAGTATTAATTATATCTTACTGATCAACAATATTGAAAAACGTAATATTTTCTCTTTTTTTTTAGGCTATTGTACTCAAGCTCTAAACATCAAATTCAATTACCAAATTTTAATAAATAAATACTAGAATGATATATTTTTAGATACTAAGCGGCTCTCATCTTATAAATAGACGTGTGAATGCAGAAGAAAAAAATGCTTAACTTAATCATTTTTGCGTAGAATGAAATTTTCGAATAATAAATTCAACTAACCTTAACATTCGAAAATTTCATCTTGCGCAAAAATGATTGAAGTAAACAGTTTTCCCCTTGTACGCACACTTCTATATCTATTCAAAAAGAAATACCACTTCGTATATAAAACCTACTTAATGCTGACTTGGGACGTTTTTGAGATGATAATGGTGCAATATGAATGAAATATACTGTTCAGTGGTTTTTCAAGTTGCTGTTCTTAAATTTCAAATCTAAATTTTCAAATAAAAAAATAATAAAGTGGCAGCTCTAATGTGTTTGAACAATTCAAAGGTTTCGTTCTTGTTTTTGTTCATTATACAATAGGCAGTGAGTTAAATAGTTTTAAAAAACCTCATATCACTGCGAAAGCAAATTTTTTGATAACTTGAAAATTGTGGCTTGTAGGGGAGCGGAGATTTATAAAAATTATATTCTTTACAAGGTTGTGATTAAATATCGAGAGTAAAAAGTTTTATATTGTGCCAGAGATCATTGAAAAAAATCTAAAAAATCTATTTTCTTAATCAATCACAAGGATTATAAGTATCAGCTTGAGTGCTTAAAGAAGTATATTTTATTTTTGAGCTTTTCTGCTCTCTGAATCAAAATTGGTAAAATTTAACTAATTGCTAGTGAAATTTTACAGATTCGATTGGCGAAAAGTGAGCCACTAAAAATTAGTAGAAAGTTACTAGTTCAAGTAACCGAGATGATCCCTGATTCAATAGTAGAAAAAAAGTAATTGCTTGGTAAAATACATTATTTAGGACTGTATAATAATAATACAAAAAAAAGGTTATAAAAATGGAAAACGTGAAACACCGAAAAGTTTAATCAAATAACGCGACGGTGTGACATTGTTGCCTCTATTTTGACAAAATAAGTAGGTCGACAATAAATCAACGGGTTTCAAATTAAGTATACACATTCTAGGTCTTCAAGCGCTACTTTTCAACAGAGTTGTGTTTTCGATTTACAAAATTTTTTTCGATTGAAAAATTTTTCTAGTTTATCACAGAAAATTATAATTATATAGCAAACTTCGTAAAAATGATTTGCCTTGAAAAAGTATGAACTTATGTATCTAAATAAGTTTATTTTTATTGTATAACTTTTTTTCTTACGCAAAAGATACTTTACGGCCTCTCTGAATCATAATTGTTCAAACTTAGCTAATTACTAGTGAAATTTCACAAATTTGATTACCGAAAATTGGGCCACTAAAGATTAGTAAAAAATTACTAATTCTATCAGTCAAGATATTTCATTTAATAGTGAGAAACCACTAATTGCTTGGTAAAAATATAGAAACTTATTTAGGACTATATATAATAATTTTAAAAAGGTATAAACCCGAAAACACGAAAAATATAAAATGTTAATCAAACGACGCGATGATGTATCATTTTATCTCTATTCAAACAATTAGCAAAGTTAAAAAAAAATATAAAAAATTTATATACAGTGGATTAACGGGTTGTAAATTAATCATACATAATCAGGGTCCTTATGCGCTACTTTTTAACAGAATTCTGTACTCAATTTTAAGCATTTTTTACGGTTTTACATTTTTTTTTGTTTTTCATAGAGAATTTAAATTATTCAAGGGAGCGTGGATTTATAAAATATATATATTGCCTAAATGGCTCTGAATAAATAATGGCTCGTCGTACAAGAAAATATCACGAGAGTAAACAGTTTTATCTTGCGTAGGTATAGGTTTTGCAAGAGTTTAAGGAAAAATTATGACACTGGTTGGCCTGGATGATTTTTTATTAACAAATGAAATGTCTAGACGATTTTTCCTCTTAAAAATATCAATTTTTCAAACATAATTCACGGAGAGACGTTTTCATTCGATCGGAAGATTTCCTTTTGTTTTTAGGAGATCTAACCTCGATATAGATAATGTACACGTTTAACATTTTTCTGAGCAATATGTTTCGTGGTATAACTGTGCCAATATGTCCATTTTGTTGAAAAATCATTTGCTTGTAACGCTGTAAATTGCAAACGGTTTATACTACAAAAAACTGCAGTGGGCAAAAAAGTTTTATTGTTGCTCAGAGATTCTAAGAATGATTTTATAGAAAAATTTTGTCAATAAATAATTAAATTGATAAAAGGAATTATTTAAACAAAAACTGGCTAGGATTTTACTTTCACTGATTATGCATATTATACAATGTTGCAAATCGTAATATCAATAAATGACTCACTTTTCAAAAAGCACAAATGAAACATTTGCCAAGTGCATGCTTCATTTAAACTAGAAATAACTAACATTGCACAGTTCAACTGTATGTTTGTTGCAAATTTTTTTGTCTTCCTATATAAATATTATTAAAAAACGGTTAAACAACCACCGCAGGGTCCCACTGGGAGCTTGAAAGAGGCTTAAATAAATATACAGATATATTTATTTATTCATTTACTTAGGCCTCATTGCAGAATTTTTTTTTCGGGTGCTCAGGTTTTAAATATTTCATCACATCTCTACATAGGGGAGAGTCGGGTAGCCCCGGACACTCATGACTTTCAAGAAACTGTGCTATCTCCGGAGATAAATCATCATTTTTATCTTCCAGAATTGTCTTGAAGTGTAATTTTGAAAATATAGACTCATATCTCTCATTAGCTTAAAAAATAATCCGGTCTAAATATTTCGTCTATAGAAAACAAGTGCCATTTTACGAAATATAAACGATTTTTATGATCAAATATTTGCATGAATAACAAAAATGTTGGTTTGATTTTTATTGCGATACATGAATTCACTTTTGAACTATGTGACCCGCAATTTTTGTTTAATTATTTCCCGTATTTTCTTATTTATAGTAGTTTTACTGAAATATGTCACAGTCGGGTAGTCCCGGACATTTCGAGGCGGGTACCTCCGGACAGATTTTTTCATGCTTGATTTCATTTGTTTTCTGTCAAAAAGTTGATTAGGTACGATAAAATGACTAAATATCAAGAAAATCTCGGTGTCCGGGGCTACCCGACAGTATTTTTTCTTAACCTATTTTAGGCCTTATTTCAATTGCCTTTATTTCTTTTACAGCAAGTTTGTTTCTAATGCATCTAATTTAAAATTGTGGCTAGAAGCCCTGACATTATAACTAACCTTCTATATTAATATTTTTATCAATATCAGCTAAATCATTAACAAAAAAGCTTAAGTGTCCGGTACTACCCGACTCTCCCCTATATAGTATTTCTTTTGATATTTTTTTCCAAGAAAATATAACTCAAAATTGTATACTTACCAGGATGTATGCTGAAGACCACAAAGACAAGGAGCAGAGCAATAATAAACGGACTCATTTTCTAGATGATTCTCGTACAATTTCACTAACGTTTAATAATAATTTTTGAAAAGACCACTTTTATATACGCACATATGTCTATAAAAATCTAGACCACATATTTACCAGTGGAAGGATTTAGTGCTTCTTACCTATACTTTAGGAAACGCAAATAACATGTCATGTGGTTTTTTTTATTTGAAGTGGCGCAAGCATGAAAAATATGTCACGTTATCAGTAAATCAATGCCACCATTCGCGAGGAAAATCTACTCTGAAGTAGCAAGGTTATAAAAACGTCTAGTAACAATAAAATGATAAAATAAAATGCTTTGAAATTACACAATTTGCATATGTAGAAGAAATTATAGTTAGGACAATTCGGAAAATACATTATACATATTTCAGTAATTTTCAAAACCTCCCCTTCCCTCCGTGATTCTTTACCACTGTTCTTAAAACATTGATAAGTTTTAATAAAAATTCTGGCGAAAGGTGGCATTATTTCTATATGTTCAACTAAAAAATTGTTTTTGTTAAAAAGTCAACAGCTTTGTAGACAAGATTTTTATTCTCTGTGTACAAACGATTTACAACCATTATAAATAATCATGAATTCATACAGATGAACATACAGAATTTAAGTAATTTGCATATCGATGAACTAAATTGTTATAAAAAAAATATGCCAATAAATGAACTACTTTGTGGTTTTATAAAAGACTAATTTTTTCTTTCATTAAAACGACTAGAGATTATTACTAATGCAATGGTGAAATTGTAAATTTTCATTAAACTTGTAACGTAACTCAGGAAATATTTTTTCCATAACTTGTAACTTTGATTTCAATTTCTTTTTAATTAATTTATATTCTTTGTCTCTGTGTTTTGCATAGGGGAAGAAAATGTAATTTTGAGGGGGAAATCAATCACAAAAATAAGTTAGATTCCAATAGATTTTTTATATATACGTATAGCTATATAGAATAAAAATAACTGACATCAGATGTATTGTGTATAAAAAATATATTTGTAAAGTCTATCTAAAGCCTATCTAATACTCAAGCCCAAGCTATCAACCGAGTGAAAATACCAGTGTCATTCTGTATACATATTTCACAATATCTATTATTACTGGTTTCTCAAATTATAACGAAACACGTCACAGACACTTTCATTTCCTAATGTTTGTAAATTATGGTATTAATATTGATTGAATAATTAAAGACAAAAATATACATTTTAAACCAAATCGTCAAGACTTTTCATTTACTGCTAAAAAATCTTCCAGGCAAACCAATCGGTTTTCATGGAGGTTTGAAAAGAAAAGTCGAATTCACGGAAAAATCAAATTTCAAAATTCTGAAACGAAAAATCTAATACTTTGTTTTTTGGCACTTACTATTGAGAAAAGAATCGCCGGCTAAATCGCTCACATGGTCAAGCAGAAATTTAGCTGGAATTGAACAAAAATCTGTGAAATGACCTATATATGAATATATTGCAGAAAAATATATTATATATAATATATTTAATATTATATATATATATATAATTTAAAAAAAATGTTCAACAACCACCGCATGGCCCCACTAAGAGCAACTGCCATCCAAAAAAATTGCCAATAGCCCCCAGAAGCACCGCGGTAAATCACACTTATGGCCACGTCTCACAACTGTGAGATGGGTGGTCATAGGCAACGACGAAATCACAACGACAGGCCGGCGAAACCCTCGTGTGTCTTGAGGACACGAAGCGACCCAAGGATGACAGCTTTCTGCATCCATCTCGCAAGTGCCTTGGCATATTTTTGGCACGCTGGTATGGCTTTAAGGTCACGAACCAGTGATAGTTTCGCACCTCCGAGAGCACCTATCACAAGGACAATTACTTGTACCGAATAGTTTGGGTACAGCTCTCTTTTAAGGTCTTGATACCTCTCCTCTTTTTCTTTCTCCTTTGCAGTGATGTTGTATTCGGACGGAGCCGAGAATTCGATCACGAATATAGTTCGTTTTTCGAAGTCTTGGAGAACAATGTCAGGCTTGTAGTGCGCAACGGAGACTGCTGCCCGAAAATCGTAGTTCCAGAAAATTTGGCACTTCTCGTTTCGGACAATTGACTCTATCTCCCTTGGAGCGTTCGGCAGGGCAGGGTCGCGGCCATATATATATATATATATATATATATATATATATTGCAGAAGAATGTTGGGATAGAATAAATTTTTTTATATTCGATGTCAAAGTTGTGTTTGTTTATATATATACCATTAAACCATTTCCCTTTCAGGGTAGGCGTGACACTACCCGATTCGGGTAGTGTTTCTAGGTTTTTCTTGTATTTATAAATAACTACAAGTGTGGGCTCACCACACCCACGATGTGCCAACAGCACTCATGTCAGTATTCTTGAATGGTCACCCATCCAAGTACTAACCGCGTCCAACGCTGCTTAACTTCAGTGATCTGACGAGAACTGGGGTTTTCAGCGTGGTATGGCCGTTGGTATAAACATTATATAATATATTTACAATTGAGTAACAGAACTTGAAGAAATAAAGCTCGTTGCAATCACCTGAGCGAGATTCGACTAGACTTTTTTGCCATTATATATTTCATTATCATTACTCTACCGAGCTTGATTTGTACTTTTCAGACTTGATACAATATTTGTAAGTTTTAGCACAATAGGCAGTGAGTTAAATATTAAAAAATACAGCTTATCATTGGGACAGCAGATTTTTTGATTATTTGAAAATTTTTGCTTGTAGGGGACGGGTGATATATGAAAAATATATTGTTTATAAGGCAGTGAATAAATAATGGTTCGCCGTACGAGAAAATGTCACGAGAGTAAAAAGTTTTATTCTGACAGAGATTAATGAACAAAATTTTAATCTTTTTTATCAGGCACAAGGAGAATAAGTATCAGTCTTAGTGCCTCAAGAAGTATATTTTAGTTTTAGGCTTTTCGCTCTATGAATTAACATTGGTATAATTCAACTAATTCCTATTTCAGTTACATTTTTCAGATTCGATTAGCAAAAAAGATGCGTATAGTTTTTGTTTTATTATACCATTAGGCCATTTCCCTTTCGGGGTAGGCATGACTCGCTCGGTGAGGAAAGGAGTAATGTGTGGTAGGGGGTATAGATTTTTTAGATTGATCTACAATTATCGTGTTATTTATTTGATTAACACGTTCGTTCCGCAACACTCCTCCGACCCAGGTTGCTGATCAATCTCTCTAGCGATCACCTCAAGTGAAGAGCCTCACAAAATTGTTGTGCATGGTTGCCCACCTGGGCCCATTAGTATCCAAGGTCTTTTGTTTCAGGCGTCATTCACTCTACGACACTTAAAACCACTTTACGTTAGGATGCGTATTTTTGGTTCAAATCGTAAAAAATAACATTGAAAATAAACAGTTGCAATAACATTTATAATGACAAAATTGTGTTTTTTATAGGATGCGTACTTTTTTTTAATTATAAAAACAAGACAATGAAAACACGTCTGTTTTAATACCAATGCATATTATGAATTGTAATAATATAAATTTATTGAAATGTTACATTTTTCAGGGTAGCTGAGAGTAAAATTTAATGCAAAATAAGGAACAAATATTACAGTAATCATGATAAATAAAATGTGTACTTTATTTTGCAATAACTGAATAAGCAATCCCAGGCCGAGGTACAGAAATAAATGTAATATACATTTGATATAATGGTATTGAACATAATGTAGAATAGTTCGCACTTTGGGCAAAATCGAGTAGAAAGCACGAGGTACGTGATAATAATGTGTTTGTTAAAACGGAAGGAGCTTTAACATAAGAGAATTCACAATCACCAAATTATGTGTGTCGATGATTTGTTGATTTGATCTTTAGTTTCAAAAAGTCTGTGCACAAATGTGGACAGAAGCATGCCCTAGGCGCGCTCAAGATTCGTAAAAATCCGTTTAAACAGGATCCGTAAAAAATAGAAAAATATTTTGTTAGAAACTTAAAAATATGTGCGAGCTTCTTTAGTTTATTAAAAAGAGCATAAAGGAATAAAAACATTTCTTTTCAAATTTATGTACAAACTAACGAAAGTGCATATTTCGTCATTTTTTTAAACATTAGATATGTAAAAATGGCTCATGTTTCAGAATGCATGAAAAATACAACAAAAATTAGTTTGAAACTTAAGAATTTGTACGTGTTTTCTTAGTTTATTACAGAGAGCATTAAAAAATAAAAAAAATAAAACTTTTTTTGGAACTTTAGGTACAGATTAACAAAATTGCATTTTTCGTCATGTTTTGAAATATATTTTGCCGAAAACATTTTTTTCTTACTTTTCTTCCTTCTAAGATTATTTACTTCCATAAAGTTTACTAAAAAAAATCTGCCGGTGCCGCGCGGGGAAAATCTCATCGCGCGCTACGCGCGCGGTTCGTTTCCCTCGCAACTTTGAGCGCGCCTAGGGGGTGTATCTATTGGATCTCACGCTTCGCGTTCAATAATGTATTTACCTCGCGTTGCGCGCTCGGTCTTTGTACTTCTTCCACATTTGTGCACAGACCTTTCAAAATTAAAGAAGTTAGCATCGACAACTGTCATTTGGTGATTGTGAATTCTCTTTCGTTGAAGCTCCTTCAGCTTTAACGAACACATTCTCATCACGTATCTCGTGTTTCGCACTCGATTTAGTCCAAAGTACGAACTTTCCTACATTGAGTTCAATTCTATTATATTAAATGTATATTTTTAATTTAGCATCGAAAAGAAATCTATTTTATCATGAATAATTGTATGCAAAATGAGCATGAAAAAGATTCACAATTAAAAAACAGACTTTCAAACTACCTCACTTTACGGCTCATTAGAATAAAAAAAAAGACAAAGGGCAATAATTATGACGAATTCTTTTAATTGAGTCTAAATATGTTTACCTCAATTTCTTGAAAGAAATCTTTTCGCTTAAATTTTTGTAATAAAAATGCACTAAATATTAGCAATTTTAGAAATGCATTAAAAATTTTGGATTGTTTCTTTTCCTTTTTGTAAAATGTAATAATCTAAATAGATTGGTGCAGAATCACCCACAAAAAAATATATATTACATTTATTTCTGTACCTCGGTCTGGAACTTATTTTTCAGATATTGCAAAATAAAGCATAAATTTTATTTTTCATGATTACTTTGAAATCTATGTTTTTTTTTTGTAATAATTTTTATTCTCAGCTACCCTACAAAATGTATAATTTCAATAAATTCATAATAATACAATTCATAATATGCATTGATATTGAAACAAATGTATTTTATTGTCTTGTTTGTATGATTAAAAAAGGTGCGCATTCTATAAAGAAAAAAAATCTGCCCGCTTCGCGGGCACATTCTCATCGCGCGCTTTGCGCGCGGCTCGCTTCGCTCGCAAGTTTGAGCGCGCCTAGGGCGCGCAACTGTTGGATCTCGCGCTTCGCGCTCGATCATATATTTATCTCGCGCTTCGCGCTCGATTATGTATTCACCTCGCGCTACGCGCTCGGGCGTATCTACATCGCGCTTTACGCTCGGTTGCTCTAGATTTTTCAACTTCGTGTTCGACTTCGATGAAAAGAAAAAGTTTGTTTGCAAATATTATAAAATTATCAAAACCTCTACATATTAGGTGATTGTTAAATTTGTTTTTATTTTAGACTGAAAAGGAAATTCATTTACTCAAGGTTCTATCGACCTTAAGGAACACATTCTCATCCAGATACTCGCGCTTCGCGCTCGATATTTGATTTGAAAATCATTTGAACCTTGCGTTCCACGCTCGGTTCTGTGCATTTGATTTTTCTATTTTCAATGCTGTTTTTTTCCGAATAAAACAAAAACTACGCGTCATATCAAAAAGTGAAT
>CAKNYM010013044.1:0-30186 GCA_932195095.1 Andricus curvator | reverse complement strand
CCGCAGCATTGACGACTTCATGTTGATGTACTAGTCGCATAAGAACTTTTTTCTTAACAGACTTATTATTATTATTATTATTATTATTATTATTATTATTATACCATTAAGCCATTTCCCTTTCGGGGTAGGCGTGACTTGCTCGGTTGGAAAATAGTAGTGTGTATGGTGGGTATATAGGTATAAGGTAGATAGGTATATAGGTGTTAGGTATAGATATTTTAGATTGATCTGGAATTCTCGTGTTATTTATTCAAATGACACGTTTATTCCGCAACACTGCTCCGACCAAGGTTGTTGATCAATCTCTCTAGCGATCACCCCAGGTGAAGAGCCTCACAAAATTGTTATGTGTGGTTCCCCACTTGGGCCCATTTAGTATCCAAGGTCTTTGTTTCAGGCGTCATTCACTCTATTGTCACTCTGTTTACAAACTATTTGTCGCCACACTTTTCTGTCCTGGCATACTACTCTAGCTTCCTTCACGTCCATGCATTTTTTTATGCAAGCTCTCGTGTTTCTATGGCTTCTTATGTCTCTTCGGATTAGTGTCTCATTCACAGGTTCTAACCATTCTTTTGGCGGTCTACCTCTGGGCATTCTGCCATTTACTTTACCTTTATACACTTGTTTCGTTAGTCGTTCATCTTTCATTCTTTCAACATGTCCGAACCATCTTAACTGATTTCTTTCCCATGTGTCAACTATTGTCTCTTTTGCACCACATTCTTTGAGGATTATCTCGTTTCGGACTTTGTCCATCAGTTTATTCCGCATATTGTGCGAAGAGGTTTCATGCCAATCGCGTTAATTTTACTCCTGTCCTTCTCTTGACAGGTCCATGTCTCGCTACCGTATAGTACAGTCGGTACGAATATAGAATTATGTATAAGAATTTTAGCTTTTTTTGATGTTTTTATTTCTGAGCATGGACCCTGCTCTACCGATAACCTCCTTACCCTTATTTATGCGTCTATCTAACTCCCCATCTATTTTTCCGTCGCTAGTGAATAGGCTACCCAGATATACGTACTTGTCAACTTGTTCTAATCTCTCATCATTTAGGACAATGTTGCACATTGTTTTCTCAGTTTTTCCTTCAAACACCATGGTTTTTGTTTTATTTACGTTAATTTTAAGGCCCGTGTACTCAACTGCCCAAAATGCTCACAGAACAAGGAAAATTGGGTATTTTTCACGAAAATAGGGGAATACATTCTTTTAAATAAAACTAATGTATACATACCACATTGAATTCAATATGAAACGCTTAAGATTGCAAGACAAAATATATTGAAACTGCAATAGAGTAGTTGAATTTTCAACCAAACAAGATTAATTTTCTACCAAAAAGTTGCACTTACAACCATATAGTTAACCCTCATGATACACACTATCAAAAAGTTACGTATGATACACACATGGGTATTTTTCACCCGGCGACTCTTTGGAAGCTTCTATCTCCGGATTAAATTAATCAATTTGGGCGATTTTTTTTAAATCGATAGGAAATTTACTCTGGAAGACGAAAAAAATATTTATATTCCGTTTTATATAACGGGAAAAAATTTATTTACAAAAAAACGAAGAAAATTTTTTGTTTCTTTTCGAAAATTTATTAAAACCGCCGGGTATTCTGTACCCAGTGTATATCATGAGGGTTAAGGTTTCAAGAAAAAGAGACGAATTTTGAAACAAATAGTTAAATTTTCAACCAGATGGTCGAATTTCCGAACCAAAAAGAATTAACTTCAACCACAGTTACATTTTTAACCAAACAGTTGAATCTTCAAGGCAAAAGGACGAATTTTCAAAAAAGCAGTTGAATTTTCGAACAAAAAATATGACTTTTTAACAAAACAGTTGAATTTTCATTCACAGAGTAGAATTTTCAACAAAATAATTAGTTGAATTTGTAACCACAGAGTTAAATTTTTGACCTACAAAGATAAATTTGCAACCAAACAGTTGAAGTTTCAACAACGAAATTAATTATCAATCAAACTGTTGCATTTATAACCTTATAGTTGAATCTTCAACCTACAAATATAAATTTGCTACCAAATTGCGGAATTTTTAAACAGAAAAAAGGAAACTTCAACCAAAATAGTTGCATTTTCAACCAAATAATTAAAGTTTCAAGCCAAAAAGACGAATGTTTTAGAAGACAGTTGAATTTTTAATCCAACAGGACGAGTTTTCTATCCAAAAAAACAAACCTTCATCAAAAGTGTTACATTTTCAACAAAATAATTAAATTTTCAACAAGGTAGTTGAATTTAAAAAAAAAATAGTTATATTTTCAAGAAAATAATGGAATTTTTAACTAATATGATGGATCTTCAACAAACAAAAAATGTTGTTAATAAAGAAGTCAAACTTTCAACCATGTAGTTGAATTTACAATCAAGAAAGATTAATTCTCAAAGAAAAATATGATAGTTGATATTTCAACAAAGAAAAGATTTTAATTTGGAATCAAAAATAGTTGAATTCAACTAAAAAGATGAATTCGCAACGAATTCAATCCTCAACGGAAACAGATTAATTTTTAACCGAAGAGTTACATTTTTGACCAAAAAGATCAAATTTCTGCGAAAAGAGATGAATTTGCAAACCAAGGATTTTCAGTAGTACTCGCACATTTGAGTTTTTAAGCCAAGAAGATTATTTTTCTACAAGACAGTTTAATTTTCAACCCGAAAATATTAATTCTCAACACGAAAGTTAATTACTTACCATATATTTGAATTTTAAAATAAATTCAATCAATTTTCAACCAAAAATGGACTACTTAAATTTTCAGCTCAAAAATTTTATTTTCAACAAAAAAAAGACCCTTCAAAAAAATGGTTCAATTTAAACCAAATTGCTGAATTTTCATATGAAAAAGATCAATTTTCTACCAATAAAGGAATAGTTAATTTTCAGTTAAAAAATAATTATTAACCATAAAAGAACGAATTTTCAACAAAACTGTTCAATTTTTGCCCAAAAAAAAAGAATTTTTAACCAAAATAGATGAATTCTGAACCAAAAATATAGTAGCAGACATTTCTTAATTAAAAGGATTAACTTCCAACAAAAATAGTTGGCTTTGCTTATTGTTCTATTAATTCAGTTCGTATTTAAGGGAAAAACGAGAAAAGGGGGAAGTTTCTTAAAAATAGGGGGAAAATAGGAATTCTTAAAAAAAGGGCTAAAGAGGGAAATAGGGGAAGTATAGCGTGAAGTCTGTATTTAGAGGTTTTACTTGTAAAATAAAATTTTTTGAAGCATTTGACAAAATTGTTATTCACATTTATATTTTCCATGTGGATTTATAAAGAAGGAATAATTGGTTTCAGAAACTGTAAGTAATGTGTATATAGTAGTTGGAATGAAAGGAAGGAAATCAAAACTGGACTGAGATATATCAATCAGATAGTCTTAGGAGTCTATTCCAAGTTGGAACCTGGGGCAATTACGTCCCAGAGCCAAAGTCACGTACCCTATTTTAATTAACTAGCATTTCACTTGAATTAATTATCATAACCCATATGTAGGAAGGTAGAAAAGTACGTAACCATGTGGGCGCCCAGGTCCTTTCGAAGTCAAACACACGCTCTTATTTCATCACGGTGAAAAGAAAACAATTCACTCGTGATATGTGCACTACACGAATTTCAAAGACTCAATAATTTATTCTTCAGAAACTCTTTCCCGAAATAGTTTATGAGGAAACCAAAAATCACATTTAATTACAAATTGCAATAAAAAATAAGCAACATGAATATACAATTGTTCATTAACACAAATTTATTATACCACTGAGCCATATCCCTTTCGGGGTAAGCGTGACTCACTCGGTGTGGAAGGGAATTGTATAAGGCGGTATAGGGGGGAGGGGGTATAGATTTTCAGATTGATCTAGAATTCCCGCGTTTTTCATTTAAATAACACGTTCGTTTCGCAATACTGCTCCGACTCAGATCGCTGATCAATCTCTCTATCAATCACCCCAGGCGATGAGCTTCACAAAGTCATAATGTAAAGCTCTCCACTCAGGCCCATTGGTATTCAAGGTCTTGTTTCAGGCGTCATTCACTTCACTGACACTCTTCACCACGCATTTCTTATAAACAATTTGCCGCTACATTTTTCTGTCCTGGCATACCTCTTTAGCTTCCTTCACGTCCATGAATTTCCTCATGCAAGCTCTTGTGTTTCTATAGCTTTTCATATGTCTTCGAATTACGGTCTCATTCACACATTCTAAACATACTTTCCTCGGTCTGCCTCTGGGTACTTTGCCATTTATTTCACCTCGATATACTTGTTTTGTCAGTCGTTCATCTTTCATTCTCTCAACGTGCCCAAACCATATCAATCAATTTCTTTCATATATGTCAACCAGTGTCTCCTCTACACCGCATTTTTTTAGGATTCTCTCATTACTGACTTGGTCCATTAGCGTTTTACCGCATACATTGCATGCCAATCGCGTTGATTTTACTCTTATTCTTTTCTTGGTAGGTCCAGTTCTCGCTATCGTACAGCACAGTAGTTTTAAATATAGAATTATATATTGTTCTTGTAGCTTTAACTGATATATTTTTACTTCTGATAATGGATCCTACTCTACCGATAACCTTCTTACTCTCGTTTATACGCCTATCTAACTCTCCATCTATCTTTCTGTTCTCAGTGAATAGGCTATCAAGATATACGTACATATCAACTTGTTCTATTTTCTCATCGTTTAGGAAAATGTTGCATATTGCTTTCCCTTTCCTTGAAACACTATAAAATTTGTTTTATTTGCGATAATTTTGAGGCCCATGTTCTTCATGCATGTATTCAGTTTGCTCAACATTTTTTTAAAGTCTTCGATTGACTCTACCATAACAAACTTATCATCTGCGAACGCTAACCCACGTACCCTCACTGTCCCGAGGTCCACACCTTCTTCGTCGAAGAGGGCCATTCTTAGACATTTGTCCATGAATATAATAAATAGCCTTGAGGACATAACTCATCCTTGCCTAACACCTTGCATAATATCGAACCAGTCACTCAGTTTCCCATTTAACCTTACACTCGCTTTGCTACCTGCATATATTGTTTTTATTGCTTGTAGGAGCCATCCATTGACTCCGTACTCTTTCAGGACTTCCCGAAGATTACTTCTATCAACTTTGTCAAACACTTCTTCTAGATCAACAAATGCACAAAAATCTTTTTTATTTACTCTCAAACTTTTTTCTTTGATCTGTCTCAAGCTAAATATTTGAGCCGTACATGATCTTCCTGGCAGTTGCTTTTATCTTCCTTTCTTTTGTATATTGGGACGATAATCGCCGTTTTTCAGTCACCTGGAACTTCTCCCATCTCGATACATAAATTTATCATTTCGCACAACCTGTGAGGTATGTATTCGCCACCATAATTAAGCATTTCAGCGTTAATGCTGTCTACACCAGCAGCCTTACCATTCTTTAAGTTCTTAGTTATATCCTTAACCTCAGAGGCACAGATTCTCTCAACCGGGTTTTCTAATGTATCGTGTTCCCTGTCATAGTTGTGTTGTCCTATAGTTTCACCTCCCAATAATTCCCTAAAAAAGAGTCTCTCAAAGCGTCTACATAGTTTATCGTGTGTATCATGTAGCATTTTATCCTTGCTATTTCTCATGCTGCCTAACTCTGTACTTCTGCTTCCTTTCATACTGCTCAACGCCAATTTATAAAACAGTTTCTTGCTTCCTTCAAAATCGATTCATATTTTCTTCTCTTCTCCTGCTTTGATTTTATCTTTGCTTTCCTTGACTAGTAGTTTTACTTTCATCTTTTTATCTCTCTAATCATTTTCAAGTCTATATCTCTCCGTATCGCTAAGGCCTGTGATGCTCAACTTTCTTTGAAACGCTTGTTTCTTTTCGTGGACTGCTGCGCGGATTTCATCATTCCACTACGCATCACCAGCCATTCTTCCTACAACCGAAGTACCACACACTTCGGTCGCACTTCTAACAATGATATCCCGGAACATAGTACATGTGCCCTCTATATCTTTATTGCGTATTAGCGCCTCCCAAGTTGCCCTATCTGTGCGTTCGTATATCCTATTCTGAAAATCTATTCTCACTTCCGGTTTCTGTAACTTCTCGATTTTTATTCGTGTTTGTTTCATCTTTTTGGTTCTCTTTCTTCTCCACCCTTGACCTAAAATGATTTTTGAGACCAGAAGGTAATGATCAGTATTGCATTCAGAATCCCTCATAACCCTTGTATCTTTTACTAGATCACTTAGTCTTTCATCCGCAACAACAATAGTATATTGTGCATTGAGTGGGAGAAGTAGGCGATTCCAGACGAGTGTGAAGTTTGCCGCGTGAGCGCAGCGAGTACGGCAAATCACATGAGTCGAATCGCCGTCTCCCGAAAGGCGCGCATAAAACTTTGTCTTACACTCGCGATGGAAATTCGGCTGAGGAGGTCGTCGAGAGACAACGAAGTTGCCGATTCCTCAACTGATGACGTCACAGTCAATTGTACTGTAGCAATCTCCTCTACACCAGGTGTACATGTGGATCATTTTATGCTTAAACCAAGTATTTGTAATAAATTAGCCCTTTTCTAAGCATAAGCTAACTAATCTGTCTTCGTTACCATTTGTTTTTGGATCCCCAAAATCACCTAGCACCCTTTCTGTACCTTGACGTTGGAAACCAACCCATCCATTCATATCTTCTAGTAGAATGATTCTTTCACCATGATCGCAAGTACCTATAGCATGATTCAAAGTGTCCCAGAAAGCGTCTTTTACATCGTTTCTTTCACCATAAACTGGTGAGTGGCACGCTATGCTAAATAATTTTCTGATTCCTACTTTCATTCTAACCCACAACAATCCGTGATGAAACAATACCGATGATGTCCTAAAAACAAATTTTGTTGTCCAAATTTTCCCTATACTACAGGATTTCGAAATATCCTAACCCAAATGTGAAAAAGGGCCATTTTCAGACATATTTGAAACAATATAATACAAGCAGAAATTTTTTTTCTTAAAACAGCTTACACTACCGTTTAGCACTCCTTTTTTCCTTTCATTCCCATTTCAGATCATCCAAAACTGTTTTTTTCTCTCCGATATATGGCACATTAACCATTTCAGTTTCACACTGAAAAACTAGCCACGATCCGCCATCTTGAATTTGCAAATCTGAGCTCTAATTCGGATTCAGCAAACTCAAAAGACACCAATTGGGTAAAAAAAGCTTGAAAAAAAGTATATTTTTGTCAGCCTATGTAATTTATCCTTCACAAGTTGAAAATTCAACTATATGGTGGAAAATTTACGTATATTGTTGAAAATTTAACTACATTGTTGAAAAAATTTGTTTTTTTTTTTAAATTAAATTTTTAACTGAAAATGTATCTGTTTCATTTTTGGTGAAAATTTGTCCTTCTTCGTTGAAAAATCGTATATTTTGTGGAAACTGCGTTTGTTTGTGGAACTGCAAACTATTTTGTTGAGAATTCGATTTTATTTGTTGTTGTTGAAAATTTATTCTCTTAACTGAAAATTTACTATTCCATTTGTAATATAAAATTCATCTTTTATCTTTTAAAATTCAACTAGTGTAATGGGTACAATGATTGGTCATCCCCCCATGATGGGCCATTTGCTTTAAATATACGTAACTAAGGAATATTCAGAAATAAAATTATTAATAAACAGTACATGATCATTTTCAACACACTCCACGCTATTTATTATAAGTTTTAATTGTCAATATTTCTTAATATATGATAATTTTGAAGTGGCCAATCACCGTACCCATTACCCTATTTGGTTGAAAATTCATGTATTTCGTTAAGAATTGGTCTTTTTTGGTAGAGAATAATTCTCCTTGGTTAAAAATTCAACTATATGGTTGAAAGTTGAACTACTTTGTTAAGAATTCATTTTTTGTTGAAGATGCATATATTTAGTTAAAAATTCATATCTTTGGTTGAAAATTTACGTACAGGTATTTTGTCGAAAATTCGTTCTTTTATGGTCGAAAATAATTTCTTTACAGAAAATTGAACTATTCAATTTTTGTTGGAATATTTATCTATTTTATTTGAAAATTCAACTATTTTGTTGAAAATGTATCTTTTTTAGTTGAAAATTCATGTATTTTGTTAAAAATTCGGCTTTTTGGGCATATATTTTATATATTTTGTTGTAAATTAAACAATTTTATTAAAAAGTAATCCTTTTTGGTAGAAAATTCGTGTGAGTCTGTAGTTCAGATGGAATAATCCACCATAATTTTATTTAATCCAGCATAATCCGATATAATGCGCAGTAATGCGCCTTCACTGGACCGCATTTTGATGAGTTGTTTCCATCTCGAAATACTATAATATAATAATGACAAACATGTTTCATTCATCAGTAGTACTTGGTGAATCTTAGTGATCTCACAACATTCTCCTGTGCTCCTAGGGCGAACTTATTGTTTTTAATCTTTGGTCTTTATTTGTGTTAATAAACAATTATATTTTTATGTTGCTTATTTTTCTTGCAATTTGTAATTTAATGTCATAGTATGTGATTTTAAAATATATAATTACTATATTTGGCGATATACCTATTGATTTCAATGCATTCGCGTATGCAACTTTTGTGGCGATTCATAATTGAAGCATATTTTGTTGTGTTTGTTTAATGGTGTTGCAATGCAATATTTGGCAGTTTATTATTCAGAAACTCTTTCTCGAAGTAGTTTAGGAGTTAATAACTTTGATATTTTACGAATTCTTCTTAAAAGAGTAATTATTTATTTTATTTAAGTTCGAAATGAAATCTACTTTCTTATGAATAATTTTATGCAGAGCATGAAAAAGATTCATAATTTGAAATTAGATTTCCAGACTACCTCCATTTTGGCTCATTAGAGACAAATAAATAACAGAGGAAAAAAGAGGGAGAAATGAGCCGAAAAGGAGGTAGTTTGGAAATTTAATTTTGAATTGTGAATCTTTTTCATGCTCTGCTTGCATAACATTATTCATAAGAAAGTAGATTTCATTTCGAACCAAAAAAATTTTTTTTAATTGAGAAACTGAATTCATGATTTGTTCCAATCTGCAGGGTTTGCTTATGAATATTTTAAGAGTTCTTCTAATTGAGGTCATATAATTTTTACCTCAATTTCTGGTAACAAATCTTTTTAATTAAATTTTTGTATAAAGAATGTTTCAAATATTAGCAATTTTAGAAATATATACATTTTCTGGATTGTTTCTTTTCCTATTTGGAAAATGTAATGATCTGAATAGATTGGTTCATAATCAACAACAACAACAAATATTTATATTTTTACATTCTCATCAGAGAAGGTGGAATATTTTTATGTATTCTTTCAGAATTATTATTCTTTATTTCTTTTTTTTTGACACAAATTTGTTATAAACTCTTGTTATAAAAATATATTGAAAACAAAAAAATCACCTTTTTGGAAAAAGGACACAAGTTACAATAACATTTTATTTAACAAAATTTTTTGCCTAAATTATATCTACAAATTTTCTAAAACCCACTTTACGCTAGGATGCGTATTTTTAGTTTAAATTGTAAAAAAAACATTGAAAATAAACAAATTGAATTTATGGCAAAACGACACAAGCTGCAAAAAAATGTTTAATAACAAAATTGTTTCTTTGTTCTTTTAGTATGCGCCCTTTTTTCAATCATAAAAACAAGACAATGAAAATACGCATGTTTCAATACCAATGCATATTATGAATTGTAATAATATAAATTTGTTGAAATAATACATTTTTCAGGGTAGCTGAAAATAAAATTTAATGCAAAATAAGAAACAAATATTGAATTAATCATGATCAATAAAATTTGTACTTTATTTTGCAATATCTAAATAAGCAATCCCAGGTCGAGGTGCAGAAATAAATATAATATACATTCGATATAATAGTGTTAAACATAATATATAATAAGAGTCTTCTATTCCGCAAAACTTCAAGATTTTTAGTGTTGCGAAGGGCGTATAGAATCCAAGTTATTATTATATGCTCGGTCGCTCCTCTCCGGAAACGGAGACGTTATTACTTATTCCATTATAGACATTAGCGAACATTAGCGGAAATTAGCAGTTGGTTACTATCACACTTTATGTTTAAACCCGCACCACGAAACAAATAAACTAACGCACTCCAGAAATTTACGTAATCCATAGGTATTTTGCCATAATTCAATTGTCCGGAAAATCGCGGAAAAAGGACTTTGCAAAGAATGTATGGAAAAAGGCTTTCGGTGAAATTTTCGCATTGCGACATTTGATAAGCATCACCTGAATCATCTTCTTTTTGGTTGAAAATTCAACTATTTGGTTGAATGTTGAATACTTTTGTTGAAAAGTCTTTTCTGCTTGGCGATTCATCATGTTAGTTAAAGATTTAACAATTTAGTTGTAAATTATTTTCTTCGTAGAAAATTTCCCCTTTGGCTTGAAAATTCATCTATTTGGTTGAAAATTCAACTATTCTGTTGAAAATTTGCTTCTTTTTATGAGAATAAATTTTTTTATCTAAAAATTTAAATATTCCATTTTTATTAAAAATTCATCTTTCTTGTTGAAAGTTAATGTATTTCCTTGCAAAAGTTAAAAGTTCAACTATTTCATTGTTAATGCAACTATTTGGTTGGAAATTAATTTTTTGTTGTTGAAAATTCGTCGCTTTGTGTTGAAAATTCATCTCTATTGGTACAAAAATTAATCTTCATTGCTTGAAAATTCAACGACTATATTGTTGAAAATGGAATATATTTCGACTTGAAGTCTTCGGAGTTTAAAGCTTTTCATATTGAACTCAATACGGCATCTGCATTAATTTTATTCAAAAGAAATTATTCTTCTATTATTCCCCTATTTTTGTAAAATATCACCCTATTTTCCCTGCTTTAAGAGCATTTTAGGTAACTGAATTCAGAATAAACGTGAAATCAGTGTTTGACCAGTGGCTACGTTGATTTAGGGGGGGGGGGGCGGGATGATAAAACTATGGTTGTCAACGAGGGGGGTAGGGGAGCGGTCAAAATTAGAACAAAATTGGTAACGTAGTTTATGTATAATATACTATGTATAAACTACATAAACGTAGTTTATGTAGTTTATTTATAATAGTAAATTTTAATCGAAAATAACAATATTTCATTTTCTCAACAAAAATTGATTGAACAATGTTTTGAGTTTTTATTGTGTTTCAAACCCGATGAGGAGTTTCTTCAATTTAAGAAGGAAAGTAACGGTCATCAGGAGCATTCTAAACAGTAACTAGATACGTAGGTTGCATGCCATTATCGACATACAGAACCACCGAAACGACAAACACCGCTAGACACACGTGGACATTTAACATTTTACGATGGTAGCATTGCAATCTCTCGATTTCGGATTCGAACTTTCTAGTGAAGAATAATTATTGCGATCGGTGTAAGTTTACTCAGCAGGGAAGAAAGTCAATGAAAGTGATGTAAGTGTGCATACGATTGTCATTTGACATTCTTTTGTACGATACTATGTTAGGAACTCGTCAGGAAAGTTAGTTTAGAAAATTAGCACGGAGCTGGTAAATTTATAATCCTATCGCAAAAGCCTTTGTAGGCTGAAAATCCCATTTGGAAAGTTGCACTTTTAATTAATCAACTCATCCCTACTAAAAAAAAAGTCAGGAATCGTCACAAATGGTCAGAAGTTCTGACGATTCCTGAACATCCTGACCATTCCTGACGAGTCTGACGATTTCTGAAGATATGCTAATTCACATCCTATCAGGTAGCTCATCGGCTAGGACCGCAGGTAGGCCAACCCAAAAGGATTAAAAATTGAAAATAATTTTTTTTTCAATGTTGCATACACAGATTCAAAAGTTACAAATTCAGAATCTACGGGTTTCGAGGATTTCAGATACCTAAAAATTTTCCTAAAAAGTTTAAAATGAGATTAAATATCATGTATCTTGTAAAGAGAAAGAGATACGTCAAAACGGACAAAATTTTCAAATTCACCTTGCAGATTCATTTAATATATAAATATTAATAACTAAATATGAGTAAACAGAGAATATGCATAAATAAATATAAATAAATAATATAAATAATCTGGGAAATATAAAAGGGATTAGGTATTATGGCATTCTATTCTTGGACCCGTAATAAAAGGATTATCCTTCGAACCCAAGCTCTGACGATTTCTGAACATTCCTCACGAATTCTGACTTTTCCTGACGATTTCTGTCGAGAAACGTAACAAAAGTGGTCAGAAATGGTCAGAAGTCCTGACTTTTTTTCTGACGATTCCTGACTTTTTTTTTAGTAGGGATTATTTTACTCAAACTTCTTCTTCTTTTCTTTAAACACGGAGAAAATGGATGTTCAAAGTATAAGATAGTACCACTAAACATACAGCTATTCACACTCAAGATTTACTATAATTTTGAAATATTAGGCTTAAATATATTTTTATGTTAAACTGAAACATCCAAGATGTTAAACTCGCACAGGAAAACACGCCAGACATCTGTCGGCCGCTTGATGAAGCTTATAGTCAATCCGGTAAGAGGGCTTACATTGAAAAGAATTCGAAAAGGGCATAACCGGGTAAGCATACAAAATCTGCCCCCGCACGAATTAACTTGAAATTTCTGTCATAGGTTCGCATCTATGTGAAGTAAAATTTATCCCAATGATAACCCCAGAAATTCATTTTTTTCGGAGTTATGGAGGGGGAAAGAAAAATTTAAAAAGTGTTTTTTCTTGAAAACGGCTTGACCGATTTTGATGAACAAAATATATGTTGTATACACTAATGAGGCTATTCCACAAAAAAAAATTCTGAAAAAAATTGTAGCAGCCAAATTTTTTGAATTTTTCAAAAAAAATTTTTTGAGGTATGTTCTAGTGTGACCACATGCATATTTTACGTGAACATGCCTTAGAATATCCTTCACAACATATATTTTTGTTGAATTTTTTGAAGGGGAGGAACAATGTGAGAAAAAATAAAAATCGCGCATGCAACACTGCGCATCGTTATGGTGAACTGCTCCCGATCGCATACTTTCGAACGCATCTCTATTGCATTTTTTCATGGTTAGGAACGTTGTTGAAAATGAAAAAAGCATTGTAATGACTGATATACTCAGTGGAATCTACGGATGAGATCAATCAAAATGACTGATTTAATTAGTGGAAGATACTGGTCATATCATTCAAAAGAAATTATTTAATCAGTGAAAGTTACAATTATGATCATTAAAAATGACTGATTTAATTAGTGAAAGTTACTGATTAGGTCATATAAAATGACTGATTTGATCAATGAAAGTTCCAATATGGACGATTAAAAATGCTAAAATGACTGATTCACTCAGCGGAAGTTACTGATTATATAATTAGAAATGGATCATTTCATCAGTGAAAATTACGGATTGAATTATTCGAAATAAATTATTTAATCAGTGAAAGTAACTCATTAGACCATTCAAAATGACTGATATCATCAGTAAAAATTACGAATTGGATCATTCCGAATAACTTACTTAATCAGTGAAAGGTATTGATTAGACCATTCAAAAAAACTGATTTAATCAATGAAAGTTATAGTTCAGATAATTTTAAACAACGGATTCGGTCAGTGAAAGTTACTGATTGAATACAAAATTCATTATTTCATCAGTGAAAATTACGGTTTGAATCATTCAAAATAAATTATTTAATCAGTGAAAGGTACTGATTAGGCCATTCGAAATGACTGATTTAATCAATAAAAGTTACAATAAAGATGAGTGAAATGACTGATTCGGTGAGTAGAACTTACTGATTAAATAATTCAGAATGATTGATTTCATAGGTGAAAATTACGGATATAATTATTCAAAAATAAATTATTTAAATAGTGAAGTAACTCATTAGACCATTCAACATGACTAACTTCATCAGCTAACATTATAACAAATTGAATTATTTAAAACTACTTACCTAATCAGTGATAGGTACCGATTAAGCCATTCAAACTGACTGATTCATTCAGTGAAAGTTACTCATTAGTCAATTACGGAAGACTGATTTTACCAGTGAAAATTGCGAATTGGATTATTCAAAACAAATTATTTAATCAGGAAAAGGTACTAATTAAACCATTGAGAATGACTGATTTAATCAATAAAAGATACAGGTTATATGATTTTAAATGCCGGTTTCGATCAGTGGAAGTTACTAATCACAAATTTCAATATAAATGATTTAATCAGTGAAATTTGTCGATAAGACCATTCAAAATGTCTGAATAAGTCAATGAAAGTTACAGCTTAGATGATTCAAAATTACTGAGTCGGGCAGTGAAAATGACCTATTGGATCATTAAATATAAATTATTCAATCAGTGAAAGTTACTTATCAGAACATAGAAATTGACTGATTAATCAGTGAAAGTTACTGGTTAGACCATTCAAAATGACTGATTCAAACAATGCAAGTTACAGTTCCAATGATTTGATTGGATCATTCTAAATGGCTAATATAATAGAAGAAAGTTTCAGTTTAGATGATTCAAAATGACTGATTCGGCCATTGAAAATGACCTATTGGATCATTGAAAATAAATTATTTCATCAGTGAAAGTTACTGATTACACCATGGAAAATGACTGATTTCATGAGTGAAAGTTACTGGTTAGACCATTAAAAATAACTGATTTAAACAATGAAAGTTGTAGTTTTAATGATTGGATTGGATCATTCAAAATGACTGATTTTATTAGTGAGTAAAATTTACTATTTTGAATGTCACTTTCGATTAATTTGTCATTTAACGTAGAATTTAAATGATTTAAAACTACTGAAAAATCAGTCAAATGTGACTGTTTAGATTAGTAAATTTGACTCATTGGTGAAATCACTAATTTTGAATGACCTATTCTGTAACTTTCACAGACCGTATCAGTCATTTTGAATTATCTGAAGGGTAACTTTCACTACGTAAATCAGTCATTTTGAATCATATAATCCGTAACTTCCATTCAGTAAATCAGTCATTTTGAATTATCTAACCAGTGACTTTCTCTGATTAAATCAGTCATTTTATATGTTATAAATTACATCAGTTAAATCAATTACAATGCTCTCTTCATTTTCAACAACGTTCCTAACCATGAAAAAGTGCAATAGTGTTGCATGCGCGATTTTTATTTTTTTCACATTGTTCCCCCCCTTCAAAAAATTCAACAAAAATATATGTTGTGAAGGACATTCTAAGGCATGTTTTCACGTAAAATATGGATGTTGTCACTCTAGAACATAACCTCAACATTTTTTTGTTTTAAGTCAAACATTTTTTTAGCTACATTTTTTTCAAAATTTGTTTTCTTTGTGAAATAGCCTCATTAGCGTCTACAACATATATTTTGTTCATCAAAATCGGTCAAGCCGTTTTCAAGAAAAACCACTTTTTCAATTTTTCTTTCCCCCTCCATAACTCCCAAAAAAATGAATTTCTAGGATTATCATTGGGAGAAATTTTACTTCACATAGATTCGAACCTGTGACAGAAATTTCAAGCTAATACGTGCGGGGGCAGATTTTGTATGCTTACCCGGCTAGGTGACGTGACAATTATTATTGAATCCTTTTCGATTCCGTTTTTGTACTTGCGTTTTGGATCATCATGGTAGTAGCAGTAATCTCTTAAACTGAATCTCTTTCTGTACCCAGTGGCGACAATATTTTTCTAAATAATTTTGGATACCTCAAATCCATTATGAAATAGAACATTTTTAATCCCTTTCAAATGTGCACATTTCACTGTTATTATTAAATGTTTTTCCAATAATAATGAAGTTAAAAGAATTTAAAAACACAGTATTACTACCCGTGTGGAAATGCAAATGGGGGGCTGGTCGGGTACCCGACCAGTTGGCCCCACTTCAAGTCGGGGGCTAGTCGGGACAACTGGTCGGGTACCCGACCAGTTCGTCACGGTGAATTAGTCGGGGGCTGGTCGGATGACCCGACTTATCCCAGTCGGGGTCTAGTCGGGTACTACCCACGTGAGAACACACCACTGGCGCAGTACCACTATTGCTATCCTCTAAAGATATAACAAAAAAGGTATTTAAAAAATAAATAATAATTGACTGCGAGTATTCTGTCTATGAATGTTAATTGCCCTGCTTAGAATGAATACATATATTACATTTTTAAACATTATATTACAAATAAAATTTCTAACGATACGGGGTTTCGAACCTACATCTACACCTGAATCTGTCGCCTAGCAGTCGGTAGTCTTAACCATTGCGCTAAACCTACGAGTTGAAACTCGATGAAAAAGCCATCTTCATAAGGTACAGCTCAAAAAAGTAATAACAACAATTTTTAAAATCTTTTTTCTAATTAATTTTTTTATTATTATACGACATCATAATATAGACGTAAAATAAATAATCTGTTAACAGGAATATGAATAAAATAATTTTTAAATAAATAATTTAAATCGATTACAATTTTTCTTCGTGTAATATTTTGTTTTTTCGCGTTTTAGACTATTTTAAAACTTTTGATATAAAGACATAAAATGTCATTTTTAATGAGCATTTAGAATTTGTATCCACGGAACTTAGAAATTTTATCGCGTATTGCGACAATTCTTTTAATACACAAATTTTTTTAAACTTTCCTATAATGTTTTGCTTTTTAGGCGTTTTAGACTATTTTACGACGACTAAGAATTAAATCAAATGTAATTTTTTCTGAAGATTTACAATTTATCTTAAAGATGGAACTTAGATTTTTTTTCCTTAAAAAAAAACAGAAAAAAAATTGTTTTCGCGATATTTGTATTTATAGTTTTTCGAAATTTTAGAACACAGGAACAGTCTTAAACTCTCGTTGAATTGATATTAAAAATGTTACATTAAAAGAAGAATAGCCCGATCAGAGCCCGACTAGAACCCGCCTAGGAATTTTGACATAAAAATAGCCTACACAGAGGATTAAGATTTTTTGAAATAGCTCGACTAGTCCCCGACTAGCCCCCGACTAGAAATGTACACCAAAAAGAACCCCACTAGCCCCCGACTAGTGCCCGACTTTTAATAGGGCCAAGTGGGGCTATTTCTACACGGGTATATGTCCAAATAATTTAGATACCTCGATTTTTGTACAGATTATAGTGAAAATCTCAGCAGAAACAAATTCTAAAAATATAGGACAAAGTACATGTTGCAGATGAAGGTTTTGCCTATACTGATACAGAGTTTTGAAATTTTCAGTCGATTAGCGATTATTTATATTATTTTATATTATTATTCTATTATTTATATTTATATTGAAAGGTGAAAATGTACTATCATCTTACGATCATTTCAGAATACTCAAATTTGAATGGCTGATAGTCCCTAATAATAAATTACTAATAATATTAATAATAATAGTAATAATTGGAAAGTCCTTTGTATTTTCCGAAGAAGAAAATAATTGTTTAAAGATAATAATAATTATAATAATAATAATAATTGTTTTAAATAATTTAAGCGCAACTTTTCGCTCATTGACACTTCATACACCATTTTCAGAAGTCAAAAACGTGCAATTTTCTTCTAGAATTATCTCCGTACGTTGTTTATTTTCAGAAATGACACTTGATTACTCTTTTGTTAATAACTTCATAACAAATAATTATTTCTGACTCTAAAATGTACCAGCGTGCAGAGAAAGGATCAAAGAAATTCACATATTTTTTGCAGATTTGTTGTAATTTATTTTTATGGACTAACAGCCATTCAAAGTTGAGTATTCTGAAATGATCGTAAGATGATAGTAATTTCTCACCTGTCACTTGCCAGGAAATAATCGCCAATCGACAGAAAATTTCAAAACTTTGTATCAGTAGGCAAAACCTTCATCTGCAACATACACTTTGTCCCATATTTTTAGATTTTTTTTTCTGCTGAGATTTTTTTGGATCGATAGTAGTCATTTTACTTTGTCAAGATTGATTGCTACACAGGTAGCTGTGATGAAAACTAATTTTTTTAATTTGTTTATCATGATTTTATATTTTTTTTATTGATCACATTTGAATGAAGCAAGAGTTTTGTGATAAAGTGATGTATACCCAGCCCAACTAGATTTTGCAAATTTTATGCTTTTGAAGCGCCTTCTAAGGTGTTAAACGAAAATAGCGTTTTAAATTTATTTCAGGTTATGTTTGACAGTTCCGATCCACTTTGATTCAAAAAGGACAGAAACGGCATTCCTATAGGTATTGAAATTTTTAATACCTTTGAATGCAAACCTTCTTACCGGGAATATTGTTCGATGTCATTGCGTGTCGTATGTAAACTTGTGAAAAAATGATGATTACTAATATTTTGTTTACAAATATTAAAAATTTTGTAAATTGTTTGTATAGATTAAAATGGTTGTCGCAAATGCTGTTTCTTCTTTAAAAAATTCTTCGAGGTAATAACGCTCTGCATTACAAATCTTTATTATCCACAGAAACTAACCTTTAACGTCTGGATAGATGTCCCATATTTGAACATTAAATAAGTTAACTTGAAACATAAAGATATTAAGGGTAAACATCCATTTTTCCCCGTGAACTATTATAGATTATTTTTCAGGTTGATTAAACTTCCCATAAAACTTCATAATAAATCTATAATAATGTAGGCAAAATCTAACGGATCTCAAACGATCAAAGATGTTAATTGAATCGAAAGATTTTTCATAACGGACCCAAAGTAATTTGAAAATGTACACATATCGTGTCACACTGTCACACTCTTATCTCTAAATTTAATTCAAGAAACGTGTATTAGAATCTTTAATGGAAACCAGAAGCTTGTTGAGTTACGTCAACGTTATAATATATTTGAGATTCCTGAGAGAGGAAGTAATCCCATTTAATTAAATGTCCTCGATAAGATAATCAATTATCTAAGTCATACTAAGGAGCTTGATAATAATTTATAAAGCAAACTATCCTCAGAGATCCACTTTATTAAATTAGTAGCAGTAAATGCACGCGCGCAAAGCGCAGTATTTCAAAGCTTTAAAACAATAATAATAATTTATTTCGAATTGAAAGCGCATGAAATTAAAAAAAAAATTTTGAACTATTTCGAATTTTAAAACTTCTAAATCAAATAATTTTAGATCAGGTAAAATTTTGAAAAAAGGTCAATATTTCTAATGGAATGAAAAAGAATTGAACTTTGTATGATTTCTATATAAAGATGTTTAAAATAGAATAATTTAAAATTTAAAGTGTTTGAAATTGCAAAACTTTAAATCAGAAGCTCTCAAAATTGAAAAGTTTCATACTAACATTTTGAAAATTAGATAACTTCATAGAAGAAAGGTGTTAAAATTGTATCATTTCTAATCAATAATTTCAGATTCAAATTTCGAATATAGGACATTTTCAAAATAATTAAAACTGAATAATTTCAGATTACAATTTTGAAAACTGGAGTATCTAAAATTCGAAGGAATTTAAATTGTATATTTTTTTTACTAAAAGCGTTCAAAATTAAAAACTTTTTACTTAAATATTTTTTAAGACGAAACGATTAAAATTTGACAATTTGTAAATCAAAAACTGAATTGAATGTTTCAAACTCAAAGCTTAAAAATAAATACACCGTCATTTTCACCATTCAAAATAGAAAAATGTTCAATAGGGTCGTTGCATAATTTATAATAATTTCATTTTTCAATAATAATTTAACTATACTCTATATCACAAGGACCTTGAGTTGTTGAATCGCTTCTACCAATTAGAGAAGAAAAGCGAAGGTTGATTTTAATGGACTTATTGGCTAACTTCCAAATCTCAAATAAAAAAAGTCGAAGGAGTTGACAGATTTCTTTGCCCGGCGCTTCTGCCGCCAATTCGTCTCTTTAGTGTCAAAATGGTTATATATTTTTATATTTTAAGTGAAACTTGAAAAGCAAATTAATTTTTTTTTGTAACGACCCTATTATATACCTTTAAAATTGATTGAAAACTCAAATCATCTGAAAACTGAAAAATTTCAAATTGTCGATTATAGTTTTAAAAATGCAACCATTTAAATTTTAATTACAAAATTGTAACTTATGAAAGAGAAATATTGGAAATTCAGCAGTCAACATGAAAATTCAGAACGCTAAAATTGTAACCATTTGAAATTAAAGAAATTATTCAATTACTGAAGAAGAAATTTTAGATAATTGTATGTTCATCTATTTTAATTTCAAGCAGCACAATTTTTAACTTTTTAATTTCAACTCGTTTATAACGTTTAGCACTTCATTTAGAGTTATTAAATATTCTTGAAATCTTCCAATCAAATATTTTTAAATTTGATATGATTAATTTTTTAAAATCTTAAACAAAAAATCGGTAAATTTGGAGATATTATGTATATTAAAAATAAAAATAAAAGAATACAAAACAAGATCACTATGATCCCAATGTTTGAAATCGCACAATGTTAAGCCTTTTAATTCGAATTTTTTTAAATATAAAAGATTCTGAATTATTAAGACTATCAGTTGAAAATTATTGTACAACACTAGTCTCAACCAATTTCTCAATATAAATCTAAAATATTTCAGGGTGGTCTCTAAAAACAAAAACAAATTTCTGGTCATTTCTCGATTATTTATCAAACCGTTTTCCAGGTCACTAATAATGCTTATTTTTAATAGGCAGGTCATGAAGAATCATATTGTAACTATAGTGAAAAGAAATGTTATTTAATTGATATTAAAAGATTAATAAATTGTTGAAGAAGATAGTATGCGCTCAAAATAAATAGATAGCAAAATGTGGACTTTTTAAACCATTTTTGATTCTCCATTTTTTACCTCCTTACTTTTGAAGCAAAAGAACTTTAGTTTCAAGGCCTCAAAAATTAAACTGTTTTACAATTGAGCATTCAAAGCTATAATTAAAAAAAAAGTTTGAAAAAAAATAATAACAATAAGAGAGCTTCAGTGGCTGAGGCGGTTAGGCACTCGGACTTCACGTTTCGATCCCTGAGTGGATACCCTTGGAAATTTTTCTATGTATTTTTACCAAGTTCTGGTGGTTCGGATCCCACCTTAAGCTGTTGGTCTCTCCATAATGCACTTTTCTGTAAAACAGCTCGTGGGTGCTTGAGTAAAAAACCAGGCTTTGTTCAATATGTAAAATTAGACATACTGCTTCTTATCTAATCACATGATTGCATTATAAAAATGCGTCGCAGACTTTAAAAAAATCCAACTCTTAATAAAAAAAATGCTTTAGACATATTGGGCTGTAACCATCTTGCCTGAGAGAAAAATTAGCTGCCTCATTTTTTTTATTTCTTAAATCATAATAATAAAAATATTTAAAAAACAGTTGTGGACGATGGGGAAAAAACCAGGCTTTGCCCAATATGCTTTACTGGGGCAGCACGGGACAGCCCCGTGCAGACTATTCAAAAATCCAACTAAAAAAAAATGCCTTCGACATATTGAACTGTAACCATCTTAAGCCTGGGAGATAAAATGAGCTTCCTGATTTTTTATAATATACAAATGAGAGGAGGTTTTTCTGATTCATTTTTAAATGAGTTTGAATATATTGTTGCAAAAGCAATGACTGTAAATTGCGTAGCATTGTGTATAATTATTTACGTAGGTGAAATAACGACTTCAATCAAAGAGTAATTATATACACTAACAAAACGTTCTTGATCAGAACTAAGAACTTTTCATTGAGACTTTTGATTGCAGATGAAAGGTCATAAAAAAGGAGGATCGTAAATTTTCCAGTGTGTGCTAAATGAAGCAATGTTTAATTGGTATTTAGAAATTCTCATTCGTTAAGATGTTCGATTCAAATTTCAAAATATTCATCAATTATGATTTGCAAAGTTGTGGAATCAAATGTAGGTATTTTTATACATTTTGTTCTGTTTAGTTCAGACCATTAATCTTGATTCTTGGAAAATTGATTTCAATAAATTCAAACTAAATCTTGAAAGAAAAATTGATGTCAATTTTATAAAAAGAGATGCAAAAATGATAAATTTACCCAAAATATGTTTGATAATTTTCTGATCCAAATCTGAATCATGTGCTTTTAATAGCTAAGTTATTTATAGTTTGCACCTTGAATGTGCAATTTTAAAAGGCTTTTAACTTTTGCATTAATGGTTTTCGTATCAGTTTATTTTCCTAAGCAAAACGTATGTAGCAAAAAATGTTTATTTTTACCAGACGTCGTGGGCGGAGGCTTCGTTTTATATTTCATTTGAATTTGATGGTACTCATACACATTTCCATAAAATTTTAAATCCTGAAACGTGGGAGTAACCCTTCATCTCGGTATCTTGTCAATGTACGTTCTATAGCATTTAGCATCAAAGATGACACTGTTGGTTTATACATATGTGTTGGTTCCACGCTGGTTCGATTACTCACGCGACCCAGAGTGTAGGTCAAAATAGAACGGTTAGTCAGACGTCATTACTATCCCTATAATACGCACGCATTTGCAAACATAGTGCACATTCATTTTGTAAATTAGTTCCTCCAGTTCTGCAATGTCTTCAGATTTTCTTGAATAAATTCTGGATTATAATTTAAGAAAGCTAGAAAGAAACACGGGCGTATGCAGATGTGCAAAACAAAATAAATTTTGTTATGCCATACAGATATTTTTTTGTTATCAATTATTGAAAAATGAGGAAATTTTGTTTTTTAGACGAATATGATGGAAGCTTTTCTATTAGTCTCATTTCTTTCGAGGATGGATCAAATTGAAGGTCTTGGAATGTAGATGTGTACTGAAAAATAAAATTTTCTATATCATATACTGACTTTCCTTTGTTTCAAGGATAGGAAAATGACATTTTATTATTTAGACCACTATAGCATATTTTACTTTAGATCGATTGTCTTCGAAAATGGATCAAATTGTAGCATACATATGGCCCGTCAATTAATGTATGTAGATTTAAAAATAATTACTATATATTAAAGTATTGCTTTTTGTTATCAGTAATTAGAAAATATAAAAAATGAGGAAATTTCGTTTTTAGACCACTATACTGTAAGTTTTTCTATTAGTCCAATTTTATTTCAGGGCTGTCTCAAATGGAAGGTTTTTGGCACGTATAGATGTTCATTGAAAAATAAAATTTTCTATGTTATGGCGATTTTTTTTGTTATCAGCGGTTGAAAAATAAGAAAAATGAATAAATATCGATGATGGCTCAAATTGAAGGTCTTGACATGTAGATGTGTATTAAAAATAAAATTTGCTTTTTATAAGTGGGCAAAAAGTTTTTAAAATTAGGAAATTTCGTTTTTTTAGATCACTATGCTGGATTCTTTTCTTTTAGTTCTATAGTCTTCGAAGATGACTAAAATCGGAGGTCTTGGCATGTACATCTTTATTACTTATAATAATAATAATAATTTTATATGTTTTAGTGTTTTTTTTTGTTATCAGAGGTTACAAAATAAGAAAAATTAAGAAAGTTCGTTTTTTAGAACACTATACTGGAAGCTGTTCTATTAGTCCCATTTTTTCACGATGCTGGATTCTTTTTCAGTGGTTCGATTGTCTTCAAAAATGGCGGAAATTGAACGTCTTGGTAAGTAGATGTGCATTAAAAAATAAAATTTGCTATTTTTATTTGTTGTTTTTTGTTCAAAGTTGTTAAAAATGCGTAAATTTGTTTCTTCAACTATTATGCAAGAAACTTTTCTTTCAGTCTTTTTTTCTTGGGCTTCTTCCTGTTATCACCCACATCAAAATGTCTCTCATAGATTTGCCCTTTCCCTTTAATAAATTCTTACTTTAGTTTCATAATTATGAAGACAAATTTTTTGTATATATAAAAGAAAAGTTTTCATTTAAAAGCATGAGATTTTACATGGAGGGAATGTTTTTAAAAGTGAAGTGTTATAAATATAAAAATATTCTTCAGTTTAGAACAGAAAAATGATATATATTCTAATCAATTGCGGCTCTCCGCTTTGCCTGCTCTAACGCTTTTTCAAATTTAAAATTGCGATATTTTGAATATCTTAAACGTTAGAAAATATAGAAGAATATTTGTAATGGCTTGATAAATAAAACGAGTTTAATTGTGAAAAAAATGTAGAAAAATTCGATAGATTTGTAAACTGTAACAAGGAAAAGCACGGGAGAAAATAATTATTTACCCTTTTATTACATACCAGTTGATGTATGAGTATCTTTATGTGCACGCATTTTTGCGTGCAATTCGAAGCTAGTATAAAATTAATATTACTATAGAATTGTTATATTTCATAGTTTCTATTATCTAAAATAATTAAAAAGACAAGCAAGAACAATATTTTTGATAATTTTTGAAAATTCATATCTTAACTTCATATTTAATTTACATGCAATGTGCAACCAAGTTCTGATAAGTACGTATAAATTAAAAATCATGTTACGATTATTCCGTATAAAAAATAAGGATAGATTTGTTCTATATATGGAATCAAGTATATTGTTGACATTTCGATTTTCGCAATAAAATAAACAAGTAGACCGTTCTGCAGAACGTTATAAAATATTAACAAATTCTATACAAAAATATAGCTGAGAATTCTATAAAATTTTAATACGTGCTGTAGGGCGGCCTGGTTTTGTTTATGTTATCACCAAATGTCAAATTCGATCAAAATGGACTTGACTCTGCATACAGAGAAACTCTAACCTGATTTTTTAATCGGAATAACCGTAACTTGATTTGTTGTACAGACTTACGTGAACTTAATTCCATATTGCATGGAGCAGTTGATATTATATTTTTTGTACAATATATCCACAAACCGTTACATTTTTTTGCAAAAACACCAATTTCCGAAGAAAAATACTAACATAACCTGAAGCTGTTCAAAATTGTAAGTTTCATTTTTAAAGTCAAATGATTTTTGTGTAAAATAACCTATTTCTGGTATAAACTCTAACATATCATATTATTATTAAGCTATTGTAAATATTCTTGAAAATCTAATGAGTTTTTTATTAGCAATAGTAATTTTAGACGGAAATCAATAACGTAAAAAAATTCGCTAGGATTGTAAATCTTTCTTTTTAATTGAAACATTTTTGTTTAAAATAACCGATTTCCGGTGAAAAATGTTAACATAACCTTCTATTGTTCAAAAATATTAAAGCTTCTTTGAAATCTACATCGATATTTCCCGAGAAGACTGTTAACTTCTAACCTACAATTGTCAAAAAAAATTATCTTCTTTGAAATTTAATGATTTTTTTACTAAAAGTACTGATTTCCGGTATAAAACGCCAGCATAACCTTAAATTGTGTAAAAGTTGTGAATATTGATTGAAATATAATTTTTTTTTAATTAAAAATACCAATTTTCGACGAAAACACTAACATAATCCAAAATTTTTAAGACATTCGAAATTGTGCTTAAATTATAATAATTTTTGTTTTGAAATGCTACTTTTCGATGTAAAACGCCAACGTAACTTAAAATTTTCAACAATTATGAATCTTCTTTGAAGTCTAATGATTTTTTAATTGAAAATATCAATTTCCGACGAAAAACACTAATGCAATTCGAAATGGCTTAAGCTTGTAAATTTTATTATTTTAAACAAGAGTTATTGGATTTAAATCTAATGACTTTTATTTAAAAGTACCAATTTCAGGTGAAACACGCTAACATAAGCTAAAGTTGTTGAAAAATTGAGAATATTCTTTGAGATCTAATAATTTTGTATTAAAAGTACAAATAATTTCCAAAGAAAAACACTAACACAACAAAATTGTTCAGAATCATGAATATTTTTCGAAATCTAATGATTTTTGTTTAAATTAACCGATTTCCTGTGAAAAAACGTTAATATAACCTGAAAGTTTTCAAAAATTGCAAATCTTGTTCGAACTATAATGAATTTGAGATTTTTGTCTTGAAATCCCGATGTTTGATGTAAAACACTAACGTAACGGTAAAAAACGCTGATAAAAACGAAAAACGTAAATGATTTTTGTTTAAAAATGTCATTTTTTGGGCAGTAAAAGGGACTGTTTTGACTACATTAAATAAAGTATTATGAAGACTTACAGATTTTGAATTACACGGAAAAAATTTATCCGTAAAAAAGTCACGAACTAGTAGCTAGGTCTCGGATATGAGAAAAATTCATCGGATATTGATGTATTTTCGTAAATAACCTGCGAACTTTGAGAAAGATTGACGAACTCGATGTGAAAATTCTAAAACGGTTCATCACTTTTTTTTTACGTGAATAATTACAAAAATACTACGAGTGATTGGGAAAAGATTCTTAGAGCACTCACGAGCTTGCCCGACAAATCTGGGAACTCGAAAGAAGTTTCGCCTGTACGTGGCCCACACACACACTCTCCCAAACGCGCGGTGCGTGTGTGCGCTCGTATATGTGCCTCGAGCTCGTCGGATGAGTGGCTAGAAGTTTTATAATACCTATTTTGTTTGGCCTCGATGGCTGCGCGTGTTTACGCACTCCTGGTTTATGTTTAGAAACTGGTGAGTCAGCAGTCTTTGAGGGTTCGAATCTTCTGAGTTGCGAATTTATAAATTAATATAAAATTAAATCGCACAAATAAAATTTTTCCTCTTTTTATTTCAGTCTGAAATTTTCAGGAACTGTTCGTAGGAAATTCGAACTGTTCGTAAGAAACTTCGAAATTTATCCATATATTTCTCATCGAAATAAGGATTTAATGTTTCATTTTTTTATCTCGTATCCGAGACCTAGCTACAAGTTCGTGACTTCTTCACGGATAAATTTTTTCCGTGTATGAAGATTTACAGAGCATCAAACAATTTATTTTGCTCAAAATTATTGCGTTCGACATTTTTTGTCCTTTCCATGAAGAAAAAATATGTAAAGAATGTCAAAATCTTCATACCTCAGAAAATAACTTGAGATCGCGGCGAGCTGCGTTTTAACTAATGTCGAGCGGGAGGTTTGACGCCGAGGATGATTGTGTGCATTCGATGGGTAGGGTCGAATGTCTGCCTTCAAACTCGACTGGCGAAAAAACGGCTGATCTCGGGAAGTGGTTTTCTGCAGTTTTCCTCTCCCCTGGCCAAACGTCCAGGCAAATGCGAGTACTTCTGATTAAGTTGGATGCAGCCGCGGGTTATCACTGGTTGTGATTTGATTCATACAGTGATTCTAAGCCCACTTTAGTGGGAGAAAAACTTTCACAATGAAGTGGAGTCGTCTGGTGGTATACGTACTCATGCTGAAGGACTTAAATGATCTGTGTATAGACCTCTGTTTCACCAGGGTTTTAAAATAAAAAGGCATAGTACAATAGGTTTTAACCGCTGAGCTACGGGACTTAAATGGATCAGCTGACAAGACAATAATAATAATAATATTAGGATTATTCCTATAATTCTAAAGAATTATCTTGACGGATTTTAGCATTTGGATAATACATTCATTGTCGGCACTTCGCGCAATCATGTATGCATGTGAATATATGTTGCAGTTGTGCAACGTATGTGCATGTGTTCGAAGCGATCCGGATTGCAAGAGAGTTTATCTTGGAAGGGGCTACATCTAGACATGAGCTTTATTTACGTTCCAGGATAATCCCTTATCCCTGATATAACAAGACTTGACGTCCACTAACGAAGGTCACTCATTCTCACGCATTATAAATGTCGACAATATTACAGCAGAAACTACGCTCTAATTTTCTTTAAATATTTTTTATACAAAATTGCATTTTAATTACTCTCTTAATTCAAACAAATCTGTGCAGAAATTGTCCAATTTGGTCCCGATTTCCGATGTGGCCTCGATCCGGTTTGCCATATTGTGGCCTATGCCCTATACCTATAGCATGGCTAATCTTGTATACTTCGGGCCGGAACCACATCGGGATAATACCATTTGTAAATTTCAGCGCCATCTACTCCAAGCGTCCGACAACCGATGTTTTTATTTTATTCTATACAATATGTATTACATTCAATTAGCAAGTGATAATATCGAGTGTGATTCAACAATTATTACAATGTTAAAAGATCAATTCTTCTTGAATATATAACAACTTTACGCGTGTGCCCAATTCCCGGGAATTTAACAAGCATATGCTCTATTATTCTAGGGTCCCTTAATCCCCGAATTATTCAAGATGAAAAGGTCTATTTGATATTAAAATTGATTTATTTAAAATTGGTACACAAGGTCAATTTACTTCGGCAATTTTGTTATTGCCGTGGCTACCATAATTAGCAAGTGCTAATACGGTTCAAGTGTGACGTGATTTCAAGAATAATTAAAATATTCATTTGCGATAGTTAATTTTGATGCATAATCCCAAAAGCGAAAAGTAGGTCACGGGTTCGGAATCATAGGTCCATTTCTACCATTCCTTATTTGCGCAATGAAGACAAAGGTGAGTATTATTATTATTGTTATTATTATACCATTAGGCCATATCCCTTTCGGGATAAACGTGCCTCACTCGGTCAGGAAGGGAGTAATGTGGGGGAGGGGGTATAGATTTTTTAGATTAATCTAGAATTCGCATGTTGTTTATTTGAACAACACATTCGTTCCGCAACACTGCTCCGACCCAGGTTGCTGATCAATCTCTATAGCGATCACCCCAAGTGAAGAGCCTCAAAAAGTCATCATGTAAAGCACCCCATTCGGGCCCATTAGTATCCAAAGTCTTTTGTTTCCGGCGTCATTCACTTCACAGACACTCTTCATCATGCATTTCTTATAGACTATTTGTCGCCACACTTTCCTATCTTGGCACACCTCTATCGCTTCCTTCAGGTCCATGCATTTTCTCATGCAAGCTCTTGTGTTTCTATGGCTTTTTCTGTCTCTTCGAAATAGGGTCTCATTCACACATTCTAACCATTTATTCCACGGTCTGCCTCTGAGCACACTGCCATTTACTTTACCTTTTGATACACTTGTTTCGTCAGCTGTTCATCTTTCATTCTCTCGACATGCTCAAACCATCTAAACGACTTTCTTTCACATATCACAACTAGTCAACTTCATGTCAACTTCATGCTTGTCTTCAGTTCCCTCAACATTCTTTGCAAGTCTTCGATTGACTCTGCCATAACAACTTTGTCATCTGCGAACGCTAACCCACGTACCCTCACTGTCCCGAGATCCACACATTCTTCGTCGAAGAGGTTTATTCTTAGACACTTGTCCATGAATATAATAAATAGCCATGAGTACATAACGCATCCTTGCCTAACACCTTGCATAATATCGAACCAGTCACTCAGTTTCCCATTTACCTTTACACTCGCTTTGCTACCAGCATATATTGTTTTTATTGCTTGTAGGAGCCATCCATTGAGTCCGTACTCTTTCAAGACTTCCCAACTTTTACTTCTATCTACCTAGTCAAATGCTTTTTCTAGGGCTACAAATGCACAGCAAACTTTTTTTCTCCACTGTCAAACTTTCTTCTGTGATCTGTCATAACTTAAATATTTGATCCATACATGATGTTCCTGGCATAAATCCACTTTAGACTTCCCATATCTTTTTTTCTATTATTTTCATTACCCTACGAATAAGTATTTTTGAATATAGTTTTTTACGGTACTTAATAAGCGGATACCTCTGTAAGTATTGCAGTAGCTTTTCTCTCCCTTTCCTTTGTATATTGATATGACAATCGCTTTTTTCCAGTCATCTGGAACTTCTCCCATCTCGATACATAAATTTATCAATTCGCACAACCTGTGAGGTATGTAGTCGCCACCGTATTTGGGCATTTCAGCGTTAATACTGTCTACACCAGCAGCCTTACTATTTTTGAAATTCTTAATTATATCTCTAACCTCAGAGGCACAGACTTTCTCAATTGGGGTTTCTAATCTAACGTATCGTGTTTTATATCGCAGTTCTGGTGCCCTACAGTTTCACCTAACCCTTGCTATTTCTCACTTTGCCTAACTCTGTACTGTGAGAAGTTGTAGGCTCCGGAAGCTACGATCATGGTTCTTGAAAGAAACCAATCCCGACGCAACTGGAAAGTGTACGTCATCCGCTTCTGCTTCTTCTGTCCTAGAAGGTAAGCAAGAGCGGGAAATTTACGCGACATAA
>CAKNYM010013042.1:0-18761 GCA_932195095.1 Andricus curvator | reverse complement strand
TTTTTTTTGTACTCTTGTTGTAATGACATTCCCAATGATGTTTTCTGGAAAAAATTTACCATCCGTTGATATTTGTTTATTTGATAAACAAAATATATAAACAAATGCACATTGTAGACGTTTTCAAGCGCCAAAATGTTTTTCTAAGAAATTTTTTTTCCAAACATTATTCTTTTCATAAAATTTTTTTGCAAACAAATTTTTTTTCGAAACATTTTTATTCAAAAATTTTTCTTCAACAAATTTTTTTCAACATTTTTTTTTCAACGAATTTTTTTTCAACAAACTTTTTTCACAAATTTTTCCACAACAAATTATTTTTTTCAACAATTTTTTTTCCAAACCTTATTTTTCTATCAAAATGTTTTTTAACCAAAATTTGTATTCGACAAATTTTTTTCACAAAGTTGGAAAATATTTTGTATGTTTTGAAAATTCATCTTCTTGGTGGAAAATCGAGAGAAAATAATAATCATCAAATAATTATTCTCCCGAAAATAATTCTTATAAGTAATATGAATATTGATACATTCATTTAAAAAGCTTGAAAATTCATCGTTTTGGTTGAAACCGAACTAATTATATATTTTTGGGAAAATAAATTGATTTGTAAAAAATTGAACTATTTCGTCGAAAAATTGTTGGTTTTAGGTGGAAATTTATTTCATAACTGTAAATCTAAGTAGTCAACTTGGAGATTCATCATTTTAGCTAAAAAACAATCTCTTCATTTGAAAATCCAACTAAAAATTGCTTCTTTCGTTGCAAATTTAACTGCATTATTGAAAACACGTTTTTATTGTTTGGGCATTAATTTTTTCCATAGAAAATTTATCCATTTAAATATTAATTTTTCTAACAGAAAATAGAACTTTTTGATTTTCGAGTGAAAATTCGTTAAGAATTTCACTACAGTGTTGAAAATTCATGTGTTTGTCCAAAATTTGTCTTTTTGGTGTAAAATTAAGTGTCTTAATTGAATATTCAACTTCTTGGTTGACAGTTGAGGCGCATTGCTGTAAATTCATTTTATTGTTTACAAATGAACATTCATCAATTTATTTAAAAATTGATTTCTTTACTTGAAAATTCAAGTATTTTTTTTAAAGTTCGTTTTTTTGAAGTGAATTTTTTTTAAATTGAAAATGTGACTCTCTCATTTTTGGTAGAAAATTTATCTTTTCAATTTGAAAATTTACCTCTTTGTCTAAAAATTCATGTACTTTGTGAAAAATTAGTCTTTTTTGCAGAAATTTTAACGTCTTGGTTGACAATTCAACTACTTGATTGAAATTTGAACTACATGGTTAAAATTTCATTTTATTGGTCGAGGATGTAACTATTTTGTTAAAAACTCTTTTTTTAGGTTATAAAATATTTTTCTGAAGTAACAATTCAAGCATTCCAGCTTTTAATGAAACTTCAACTATTTACGTTTTCATTGAGAATTTATCGTACATATTTGGTTTGAAAATTGAACTGTTCGAATGAAAGTTTAACTGAATTGTTAAAAATTCATATTATTTGTGGAAAATTTTACTATATTGTTAAAAAACCTTGTATAAATAGAACATTTCAAAAATTTCTGCTCAAGAAATATGTATCCACGTCATCATTTGTGATCCTCCAAATTAAAAAATGAATTAATAAATTTGTTAATCATATCATTTGAAGAAATCTTAAGTGAAAAACATTACAAATTGAACAATTAAACAAAATTTTAACCAGAGACTTGTTTCATTGGACGTCAAATAATTTATATTTTAAACCTTTTTTAAATAATAATTCTTCTATTATTATTTATACATTAAAGTACAAAACTCTTTTTCACGAATTAACAATTTAAGAAGAAAAAAATTATAATTGTAGAGTTGAAAATGTAAATGTAGGATGCAGCACTCTGAAATCTTCAGTTCATGATTCAATTGAATGCATTCTATTTAAAACAATTCAGCTGAAAATTGTTCACTTTTCGAAATCTGCTTTATAGTTGCTTCTTTTCAATTAACAGTCCAATATTGCCAAATATTAAAAAAAGGTTATTTTTTATTTAAAAAGAATTTACAATTAAATGAAGGTTGAAATAGGTTCTATAGTTGCATTTAGATGTTTCAAATTATTTACTACTAAGCCAAAGTACAACTCTACCACTATGGGGAAAATAATTTTCAGCATTTTCACTCCAACCATAACCGGTTTAACCAGGCAGTGGAGGAGTCAGGGGGGACCGAGTGACGTCAAGCCATTGTCAAATTTCCCTCTCCGCTCAGTTCAACTGAGAAGTGCACATCTGTCGAAGGAGTATCGAAAACCCGACCCGATCCCGAGTCGATATATCGACTTCCCGAGCCAAAGTCGAGTCGAGCCAAAACCGACTCGATCTACACCCGATACTGGAGACTAGGATCGAGTCGGAATCGCGTCGAGATCGGGAAATATCGCTCGAGGGCATCACTAATGGCAGTGTCTTCAGAAGGAGGTACAGATGGTCGGAGAGTAAAATTCTTATTGTCAAGAGATGTTTCCACCACTGTATTTTCCTCTGAATCTGAAGACTGCCGCGGTGAGGTTGCTGGATCAATTTCTCCGACGATTTCAGCTGGGTCAACATAAACGACCATCTCGATCGGAGAAGAGTCATAAAACGGTTCATCTCTAAATAAACTCTCGATAGTGATAGGCTGTCTCCAGACTGAAATCGGGGAAATGTAATCCTCGTCATTTTCATAGCGCAGCATTCGTTTGTATAGGGGTTGTGACCTTCGCGGTGGTGGTCTTGAGTTTGATTCCGATTCAGAGTCAGACGATGAATACGCTAGGCTACGCTGCCGACGAAACGAAGGTTCTTTATACTCGGGTCTTGGCCTCGCTTGATTTCTCGACCGTACGCGTGCGGCTATTCCTGGGTCCTCTGAATCAGAGCCTGAATCTTCACATTCTGTTGTTTTTATGTCTTCGCTGGGGTTCTTTCTAGGTCGACCACGTTTCTTTTGTTCGACCACGGGATTCAGAATAAAGATCCGAATCTGGTGTACCGCGCACGCATCGTCCTTTTCCGGCGCGTTCCGAGAAAGTGCATCCGCATTTTTATTTGTTTTGCCGGACTTGTATACTATCTTTCGTACTGGAAATCACGTAGTTTAAATCTCCAGCGCATCAGTCTCGAGGCCGGACATTCTCTGTCGGTAGTCGAGTAATTTCGCTCGTCCTTGTTAAGCAATCCCAACGCATAAGCAACGGGTCAGTCGTCAAAAGGAAGGGTTGTTCGAATCGTTAAAGTCTTATATTCCTCTGATTTTTCGTCACAGGAAATTTCTGCACAGCTTCGATTTTATCTGGATCGGGACTAACACCATTTTCGGAAATGGTATGGCCTAAGTATTTAACCTTGGTAGAAAGGAAGGCGCATTTGTCTGGTTGAAGGCGAAGACCAACCGCTGATAGTCGTGTAAAGAGGCGTCGCGCTCTGCCCGTTTGCTCTTCGATAGAGGCTGCGAAGATGACTATGTCATCAAGGTAGACGAATAACTCCGTCCCCTGAAGTCCCGTCAACGCAGGATCCATTAGGCGTTGGAACGTAGCCGGAGCACCCTTGAGTCTGAAAGGCATTCTCAAGTACTCATAGTAGCCACGATCTGTAGAAAACGCGGTCTTTGGCCCGTCAGCAGGGTTCATTGTTATCTGATGAAATCCACTGGCAAGATCAAAAACCGAGAGAAACTTTGCTTTGCCTAAGTTATCGAGTATTCCCGTGATGTTGGGGAGGGGATACGCGTCTCCCACGGTTTTAGAATTCAAAGCCCGAAAATCAATCACCATTCGCCACTTTCGGTTTCCTTCAGCATCAGGCTTTTTGGGAAAAATCCAAAGAGGCGAAATGTAAGGCGAGTTTGATTCCTTAATCACACCGAGCTCGAGCAATCTCCCTATTTGCTTTCTTATTTCTTCTTTATGGACTAGCGGATATCGATACTGTTTCGTCACCAGCGGCACGTCGTCCGTGGTGGGAGCAGTATGCTATTCTAAGGTAGTACCTAGGAACTCATCGCCTGGAAGGAAGAACAAAGGAGGAAACTCCTCAATGAGTTTGATCACGCTCTCTCGTTCCTCAGGTGGCAGATCATTGACACCCACGAGTTCGAAAATACGATGCACGCGTTGTCGCCTTGAGAGTCGCGGACCCTCACGTTTTTTCATGATTTTCTCGAGCTCCTCATCGGAGTCTGATGGAGATTCGATATCATAAATATCATATGGAATGATTGTTTGGGGAGCTATCTGTATATCGACATCTTCATTGCCGACGTTCATAGCCATAACACAGCATTGACCATCTTCATTGGACACCGCTGAGTTACCGATAATAACGCCTTCTCCGGCATCGATAAGTGGCAGAAAACCTCCTTACATTCCTTGTTTATGACTTCGATGGGAACGACATGTCGAGTTCGCGCTCTAAGGGTCAAAACAGGTTCTTTTAACGGGAACTCGTAAGGTTCATCGTCATACCGATCTGCGAATTTTTGCGGATTAATGAAAGGTATAGAAGTGATTGGTCGGCTCCTCGTAAAAATTGTCTTGTGATAGTATGAAATTGTTACTTGTTCTTGATAAAAGTATTCTCCGCCGAGAATACCATCATTAGGAACTCTGAGGCTATTTGGCATCACGTAGAATATTCACAGGTGTGTCTGGTTGCAAGTTATTTTGTTTTATCAAGTTCACCGCACAACCTGTATCAACGAGGAAAATGCCTTTACTACCCTTCAATTGTCCAACGTCAACTTTGACAACTGGGCAGCGGGAATATCATTGCTGACACCTGACTGCGTAGGGACCACTGCAACCCTGGCAGCCCTCGTCGGTGCGCTCGCCGTCGAGTTCACATGGCGAGCGCTTTGGGAGTCAAAATGCCCAGAAGCGCTACTTCCAGTGAACTCTGGCGCACGTTGGTAAGACGGAGAGGGGGATCGTACTTGAACTGACGGAGGTGCTCGGTATGGGTTTGCAGGATTTCTGCAACGAGAGAGTTCATGCCCTATAGCAGAGGTCGGCAGCGAGGGGAAATTTCTCGAGTCCAGCTCTTTTAACACGTGTGGATCGGTCGCTTCGTCTCTCCCACCAAGAGTCTCTACTCCACTCTAAGAGTGCAGGGTGGTGGTAAATTCTATTCTATGACGTCAGAATTTGCCACCACCCCGAACTCTTAGAGTAGAGTAGAGAGTCTTGATGGGATAGACGAAGCGTGCCATCCACACGTGTTAAAAGAGCTGGACTCGAGAAATTTCCCCTCGCTGCCGACCTCTGCCCTATAGCGTTGCAGAAAACGCAAAACAAGGCCCGATTTGCCTTGCTTTTAAAATTACACGGAGAAAAATGCGGATTTAGGAACAAGTTTTGAGGACCGGGATCCACGATGAATATTTCGAGCCTCTTCCTCGACTGAGTCGGGACCGATTCCTAAACTGTAGGCAGCCACTGCATGCTACCAGTGTAGGCAGCACTCTTCTTCTGGATAAAGCGCTGGGAGCACAGTACTCTTCTAGCAAAATTCATCCTGGATCCGATTTGCTCGAAATACAGGACTCAGTTCCTATTTTTCAAATTTCATTTTTCTCCGTGTATCGCTCCACGTTACATTCTTAGTTCTTGCTTCGCGATTTTCACGCGACGGCGATCTTGAGGCCGGATGATAAGGATGATCGCGATTCAAAATGTGTACAGGGTGATTTTCGCACTGGTACGGGTCGTAGTGTCGAAAATCGCAATAATTTGATTCCGTAGCTGATTTATGTGGCGATGGAGAGGGGGATCAGTGATAATTTTCCTCGCGTTCCAGGGCTATGGTAGCGTTTGTACGAGTCCGGATAGTATGTGCTCGATTTTTGAGAATAGCGACTATCATTATCGCGATCGGCATAATATGCTCCTTCGCGAGAATCGCGATACTCCTTTTCGCTATATTCTCTGGAATATTCACAGCCGGGTGACCGCTCGCGACGCGAATATCTAACCGCGGTTTCGCACGTTTCCAAGCGGTGCCGTGATCGACGCTCTTCTTTGTGAGCTTCGTCGATCGCATCCTCCAGCACAGTCGGTTTTTTTCAGTTACGCGAATTTCAATTTCCGACGGTAAACCGTCTATGAAGCAACTCTTCGGGTCAATAGCCTCAGACAAAGCCTCCGAATGCGCTTCCCGGTCAGTGCCGGCGAGGCAAGACTTTGCTCCATGTACTAGATTCTGTACTCGCGCGGCGTACTGAGATACGGTCTCCTCAGGAAGCATCGCGACTCTTGCTAATTGTTGATGATAATACTTAAAGTCGCGACCGCTTGAGAAATTCTTCTTTAAATGCTTTAAGAGACCCTTGATATCGCTTAAGGTGCACCCGTCTACATATTCCTTAGCAGCTCCCCTCAACTTCGCGATAACTCCGCGCACGAAGAGCTTCTTATCACATTCTTTTAAGAGAAGATTTTCCGCGTTTTCTACGTCGAACGCGAAAGTTCGCAAGGCCGGTCTGTATCCATCGAATTCAGGAATACTAGATAGCGCGCATTGATGGTACATAAACAGAGTACCTGCGTCAGGGGCTGTCGTTTTGAAACGATTTTTGGTGGTTAAGAAGAAATTTGAGAATCAAGTAAAATTTTGTGAAATGAAAATTGAAAACAAAAGCACTAGTACCTCCCTCTTAGTTTAGAGGTAGTTGAAAGCTATCTTTAGAAAACTGAAACCAATTTCAAGTAAAAGAAAACGTGTACTTGATAGGCTGAGAACACTTTTTAGGGGCCAAAAACTAAGTCTAATTTTAAAAGTAGATAAAAGTTTAAAAATCTGTTTTGGGTGAAAGAAAAAACGTATCAAAATGCGGTTAAAACGGAAATGACGTACGGACTATAAAGTAGTTTAAAACAATTTTAAAGAAATAAAATTGCGAAGATGAAATAGATTTTTTTTTACCTTCAATAATAACACGGAATATTAAATTTCAGAACGCCTCGACATAACCGAAAATAGAAGTTAATGAAAATCGCAATAAAACAAAAAAAATCTCTAAGTTTCGCAAAAATTAATTTAAGAAAATGCGGTTTCGACGCAGATTATACTTATTCCGTATACAATCAATTTAGATGCGAAAAGAGGCACTGTTCACTGGCGTTTGTTCACTCGCGGTATATCACTGATAACATGGGGCAAAAATTACCGAAACACATACAACAACAAAAATGATATATAAAATGCACAGAAAAAAACAATATACATAGACAAAAATAGTATACAAATTGCACAGACATAAAATGAAATACAGAATACACCAAAAAATTATCAGAAATGTACGAGAGAGGGATAACTTTGCTAAAAAGTTGGCACAGGATTGGATTTCAGAAAAAAGAGAGTTTTAGAAGGAAGATTTGAAAGAATACGATAAATTAAAAAAGCAAGTAGTTGAGCAACTATCCCACCGCTGTGACCATTTTTGTTACGTCACGGCCTGTGTTATACGCCGTGATTTTACGTGTGTATTAGAATTTAAAATAAAATAATCGTTTCAATCTTTTGAGCGGCTAGAAGATTGAGTTCCGGGATCTTGCTCGGTTTAAAAGGGTTGAAACCCACCTTGCTTATTTAAATTTCCTAATTTAAATTGAGGAACTGGGTATTAAAGTGAGGAGAAAAACATTTCAAATTTTATTCTAATTTATTATACGTTACCAAATACCAAGGTATAAGAAGATGATCGTAGAAAACAACAATTAAGGAATGATGCACTTACATAATTTAATACTGCCGATGCATTTATCGGGCAAAAGAAAAAATGAATTTGATGTCAAATAAAACAGAACTTGACACGATAACTCCGACTTTTGTCCAAGATGCAATCTGAGAGGAAAATTTAAACTATTATTTGAAAAACGCCTTTTCAGCCGCGAAGGGTCTGCAAATGTCAAAATATCGTACCTTCAGGTTGCTCTTAGAACGAACTCCGGAGAGAAGTCAATAGTTGGAAATCGGAACTTGAACTAACTGAAAATTGAAAACAAGACTCCCTTGCGAGGATTTTCAGCATAGAGCAACACTTGGGTTGCCAAGGCAAATACCCCCCACTCCTTGAATTTGGCAGAGCTGATTTGGAAGGGGCACTTGAGGGCGGTTGCTTACTAGAAAAGGAAAGGGGGTCAGGCCCAAAGGTATAGTTTGAAATTTTGAGTGACCCAAACTGTACAAATTTTCGTGATTTATTTTAAAATACTGCTTGTAAATTTGGCAGAGCCACTCTTAGGTCTCGACCATACCCTAAAGAGATCTGACCCTGTCCTCAATCCTCTGCAACTAGGATTTACCCGTCTGAAATGCCATTAGGTAGTAAACATTTTATTACTTGCTTGCTCAAGCAACTCGATGACAATAAGGCAGATGTTTCAAGGCTTTCAGGATCGCTGTTCTCGTAGGTTTTTCATCGAGATTTGAAGTTATGGTGAAAGTAGTCAAAGCTATTTCACTTTATGGATTCATAAAATGATGAGGATTCAAATGGAAAGAAAAGTTGTGCCAATATTCCAAGGGCCGGCGGAAAAACCCAAGCAGACCCAGAGTGGGGTCCATGCTGTCAAAGCTCTATTAATTTAAAGATCAGAACATAAAGTCTACAACATAAATATAAAATAATAATGTGTAAGGACACGTTAAATTTAGGGTTAAATACATACTGTATAATATGGAAACAACTTTCATGCATACCCGCACTTATACAAAAATAAAACTAAACGGAACATTGAGAATTAAACTTAAATAAAAACATTCTCCTGCATCCCTCGTCCTAAGCCATGTAAAGAAGGACATGTGACCTCGAGACATCCCGGGACGTAACCGTTGATAATTTTTGTTTAATATTTGTTTTTTGTTGTCTTGAAAAGGGGGTTGGATGGTCTACGAAACATTAATAAATTTTCGTAAATATTTTTTTTTGTTCAAATAGGTGAAATTTTAATGGAATGGAAATTTAAATTTTGCAATTTCCAAGAATTTTGTTATTGTAACTTCATTCTTATTTCTGTTTCGAAATCATTCCTTACGGGGAATAAATTTAATCAGATAAGTTTAAAATTCGACAAAACGAAACCATTTATATTGCGCAATAACCTCGCAATGTTGTACATACTCACTAAATATCTTTGTTTATTTGTAATTACATGATCCCTATAACTGATATGATTTTGCCTTATGTTATAACACGGGCCATGATTATTATTTTCTATACATAGACTGATAAGAGCATCTTATCAGCGCGACAATCATCTTATTAAGACCCGTCCGAAATTCGAACTGAATTTTTTAAAATATAAAAATGTTAGGAAATAATTTTCATTTAATCTAACAACAATTTCTGCTTTTGATCTAAATATTTACCGTACTTCCACAATGTCGATTTTCAATAACATTGTAAGGTGGTCCAAGACTTCAAAAAATAAAGCGACAGCCATTTTTTTTCTATTTTGTATTTGGAAAACCACTTTTAAGTTAATAGATAGTAAGCGGAAATCCTTCTTGATCAACTGCAAGTGAAAAGTTAAGATTGATTAAAAATAAACATTAAAATTACATGGAAGAAACTAGTATTTATAGATAGACATACACTTTTTATGCATTTAAAAGTACTTTTCCAAATTAAAGATATTTTCACAATTAATTTCTCGTGGTTGTGGTTGTCTGTGATTCCCGCAGCTGCAAATGTTTTTGTATATATGCCTATGTCAATCTGATTATCATTATCTGCATTTGAAAAAAAGTATGCCAATACCAGGGGCTAATTACGCGGATTTTTGGTGTACACTAGATTGCAAGATTACAAGACTGCATCAGAAGGTAGAAGATTTTAATGAAGTATAGGAAAATAAGTATAGAAAATTATTACACAAAAAACAATTATAGGACAATCAGCATTAGAATAAATAATACCCAAACATTAAAAGAATTATTGCTAAAAGTAGAACAACTACAAAGGAACAATTTATTTTATACCATTTATAATCTCACATGAATTTACACAAATATATCGATTCTGAACAAATAAACTTTACACAGCAAAAATTTGTAAATTTTCATAAAATCTTTAAAATCTCTGGAACTTTTATTTTAATTCATATGAAAAGTTTTTGGAATCTCTGAAAACCTCTCATTACAATTGATAATATTTATAAATCAGTTAAAATCTTTAACTATGCTAAAATCGGTTGAAATCTATTAAAATTGGTAAAATCCGCCAAAATCTTTCAAATAGTCCTATAATTCTTAATCTTCTCAACTTGATTTTTTGGAATCTGTAGAAATACCGGCAAAAAAAAATTTAATTTATTCCATAAAGTATAATTCACTTGAAAGCACCTGAATATCATTTAGATTAAACTTGTTTATTAAAGCTATCTTGAAAAATCGTTTAAATCCCTGTAAATCTTTGAAATTTCTTGAAATACCTCAAAATCGCCTCAAATCTGTGGAACTGCTAAGAATCCCTTGAAAATCAATAAAATTTTATTTATTTTCTAAAGTTCTCTAGAAGTAGCTTGAAATATTATGAAATCCTACAAAATGCTTTGAAAACCCCTTGAAAGTTGTTATATCTCAATTTTAAACCTTCAGACTTTTTCATCTGAAATTTCAACGCATTGGCAGAAAATTCAACTATTTGGTACAAAATTAAACAGTTTTGTAAAAAATTCGTTTTTTTATTGAAAATTAATTCCCTTAAATGAAAATTCAACTACACCACTTTTGGTTAAAAATGAATCTTATTTAGTTTAAAAATTCCACTGTTTAGTTAAATTTTGTTCGAAACCTGTATAACATCCATTGTTCAAACTATTTAGTGGCAAATTTATGTAATTGGTTGAAAATTCGTCTTTTTGGTGGAAAAATGTTCTTCTCGGTTAAAAATTCAACTATTTGTTAAAAAATTGATGTATTTTGCTGAAATTTGGTATTTTTTGTTAGAAAATTAATCTTCTGTGTTGAAAATTCGTTTTCTTTTTTGATAAAAATTAATTTTTCTAACGGAAGATTGAACTATTTTGTGTATAATTGAACTGTTCTCTGAAAAAACGTATGAATCCCTAGATATCTCTAAAACCCCTTGAAATCCTTGGAGATTAAATAAAATACTTAAATCTTGTGAAATTTCTTGAAATACCTTAAAATCTCTTGAAATCTGTGGTCTCGCTAATAGTTCCTTAATTATCAATGAAATTTCATTTATATTTGAAAGTTCTCGAGAAATCGTTTGAAATATTTTGAAATCCTATACAATTCTTTGAAAACACTTTAAATTTTTACATACATCTCTTCAAGTCTTTTAGAATCTCTTAAAATTCCTTGCAATCTTCGAAAAACCTGAAAATCCATTTAAAATAGTGTAAATGATTTGAAAGCCCTTGAATATAATTTAAATAAAACGTTTTAATTAATGTTGCCTCAACGAAATTGTGTAGATCCCTAGAAATTTTTGAAATTTCTTGAAATCTTTGGCTACTTAATAAAATCCTTGAATCTTGTGAAATTCCTTCATATACCTCAAAATCTTTGGAAATCTTACACAATTCTCTAAAATCCCTTGACATCTTTGGAAAACATAGAAATCCTGTAAAATCCCTTGAAATTTTCAAGAAATTTGTTGAAATCCGTGGAAATATGTTTAATCTCTTGAAAACCAATGAAATCTTTAAAAATTAGTTTGAATATTTAGAAACCATATAAAATCCCTTTGAAGTTTAAAAACCTGTGTAATTCCCTCGAAATTTGTTTGAATCCTTTAGAATTCCGTAAAACCTCCTGATATTTTGGAAAATCTTTTAAATTTCGTGAAATCTTGATGAAGTTTGAAGAAATGGCTTAAAGTCTATGGAAATTCGGTAGAATTCAAACTAAATAAAACTTATCCATTAAAGTTCTTTTTAAAAAAAGTTTGAATTCCTATAAATCTTTGAAATCCTTTATTCCTGTAAAATTCTTCGGAATATCTTAAAATTCCTTGAAATGCTTGAAATCGCTAAAAATCCCTTCAAATTTCTTTTAATCTGATTTCTTCTTCCAAGTTCACTAAAAATATCTTGAAATCTTTGGAAATCCTGTGAAATTCTTTGAAATCCCAGGTAATTTTTGAAAATCCTTTGCAATTTCATTCCATTCAGGAAATATTTAGAAATCTTCAAAATTCTTTGAACTTCTTTAAAATGTTTCGAATTTCCTTAAAATTCGTGAAAATATTTTTCAATCTCTTGAAAACCGATGAAATTTTTCAAAATTAGTTGAAATATTTGGAATCGATTAAAACCTCCTGAAAAATCATAAGAAATTCATTATAGGAAAATCGTTATAGACCTACACTGAATTTCCTATAATATTTTTTTATAAGGTTGGATAAGAAGGTATTGTAAAACATTGCTTGGAATTACATTGAATTGCATAGGATTGCATGAGATTGCAGAGAGAGTGTACACCAGATTGCAGGAATAATTAACCACTCGTGCCAATATGTCAATCCTATCAACAGTTACAGTCTTTCTAAATCGAAATTAGTGAAAATTTTACTAATTCAATTAGTAACTGAGTTTTTTATAAGGTAAAAACAAAGTAAAGTAGATTAAGTGTGAAAATAATTTTAATTTTTCTATTTCGAAGCAATGCCTTAAAAGTATGTTATGTTGGAAAAGGTGATATGACGTAATCTATTATAATCTTCATGACATTGCCTTCTTACTATTTCAGTTCTCCCCTAGCGCTCAAGCTATAAAGCCTAGTGTGCCACACCCTTACTTATTCACTCTCAGCAGTCGACACCAGACCTCTTGACGAAGCCCAGTATGTCGACCACTGATCGCGTTGTAATTTCCTCTGTTTCCATAAAATGGGCCCCGAGGGTCTGTTGCCTGAGCCTAGCTAATGCCGGGCACTGGCACAATACATGCTGGGATGTTTCGTCATCCCTACCGCATTTCCTGCACTCTGTCGTGGGGTTATACCCCATTTTGTGCATATGATAGTTCAAGTGGTTGTGCCCAGTTAGGGTCCGTACCACTGTCCTTATATCTTTCTTGGGTGAGCCCAGGATTCCCCTAGCTCTGCTCATCCTATAGGTATAACCCAGGATGGATTTTGCCTGGCGGCATCCCTGGGTTTGTTCCCAGCATTCCCGGTATTTTGTTCGGATCCAACTTTTAATGGCCATTCCGACACAGCAAGACGCTACTCCCAGTACCGGTTCCAGTCCTATGTATTCACTCGCTGCGCCGCGTTTTGCCAACTGGTCCACCTTTTCGTTGCCCTTGATCCCTGTGTGACCAGGGACCCATATGAGAGCCACTTTTTTCCTTTCTGCAAGTTGGTTTAATGCCTTTTTGCATTCCCAAACCAGTTCTGATGTTATGTCTGGTTTCTCTATTGCAGTTAGTGTCGCTTGGCTGTCCGAACAGATCGTAATCTGTCTGCCTGAAGCGTTTTCCTCTATTAGTGTTTCAGCACAGCGAACGTCGGCCAGGACCTCCGCTTGAAAGACAGTAGCATGTCGCCCAAGTGTGATCCCTATCCCTTTCCCTCTCTTGCTGTCATAAATTCCTGCTCCTGACCCTCCATCTCCCCTGGAGCCATCTGTATACCAGATTTCCCCCTGGAGAAGCGGGTTACCGTTTGCCTTCTACAGATCGTTGCTTGGGATGCAGACGCGAAAAGCTTTGGAAAAGTTGAAGCGTTTTGTTATTTTATCTTGCCTCATCTGTAGAATCGGCAGTGCGCTGATATCACTCGGGAGCCTAGTGTGTCTAGTCCCCCGAGTCAATCTATTTGCCCTTGGCAGGCGGCCCATCGCGTGTGCCGATCTAGCGGTTATCGCAACATGTAGGCGTTCCTCGCAGAGCATGAATCCTATCGCCGCTGTGGGCGCAGTCCTCATTCGTCCAGTCAAACCCCTAAATGCTAGCGTTTGTAATCTTCGCAGCCTGTCCTGCATTGTTTTAAGTTCCGCCCGTGGCCACCAGACCACAACCGCATGTAGGAGCCTGTGTTTTAGGACCGCAGAGTAGAGCCATGCAAGCATTTGAGGCCCTAGACCCCACGTCAACACAAAGGCTCTCCTGCACATCCAAAAAGTCATGAAAAATTTCCTGCATTGGGTCTCCAGGTGCTTTGCCCAGTTCAGCTTGCTATATAGGATTACTCCCAGATATGTAACTGAATGTGAAAACGTCAGCTTCCCACCACAGAATACAGGAGCGTCAACTTTCGGAACTTTATAGTTTCTCGTGAAAATGACCAGGTTGGTCTTTTCCGGATTTAACGAGAGCCCTGAGCTATCGCACTAGAGCTCTACGATGCGCAGCGCCGACCTTATAAGACCCATTAGCATTTCCAGATGAGCCCCCCTGACTAGGATTACAAAGTCATCCGCATATCCCTGAGTATAGTACCCCTCTTTATTTAGCCTTCGAAGAAGGCAGTCCACCACAATGCACCACAGCAGGGGCGACAGGACACCCCCCTGTGGGCAACCCCGTGGAGCTATCCCCCTTACTAGGCCTTCACCCCATCTGGTTTTGAGTCTTCTCCGGTGTAGCATGCTTCCTATCCAGCATACTAGCTGTTCCGGCAGACCACATCTCAAAGCCTCTCAACAGATGACTTCTGGAGGAGTATTGCTGAAAGCACCCTCTATATCCAAGAAAGCGCCCATAGCATACCCCTTCTGTTCCAACTGCTGCTCCAATTTTGCCACAACAGCATGAAGCGCAGTTTCTACCGAGCAGCCTGCCTGAAAAGCATGCTGCTCTCTATGCAGCGGGAAGGCCAAGAGCACCTCATCCCTAATTTATCTCTCGACCAGCTTCTCCAGCGTCTTCAGGATAAAAGACGTTAGGCTGATTGGTCGGAAATCTTTGGCAGCAGTGTAACCCTCCCTCCCAGGTTTGGGTATGAAGGCCACTCTGCCATCCTTCCATGCCGATGGCACCTGTTTAAGGGCTATACTTGCCCTAAACAATTTCGTCAGAGGAGGGGCGACTAAATCCATGCCTTTTTGTAAAAGCGCTGGATAAATGCCATCTGCCCCTGGTGATTTAAGGGGACAGAAGGACCCTACGGCCCATTCCACCTTTTTGTAATCAGCGACCTTAACGGCGAAATTCCGGTCGGCCCTTTCCACCCCTTGGCCCCTGCCTTCCGCCTCTTGGTCGGTTCGGATTCGCTGAAAACCCGAAAAGTGAACTTCCATCAGGTGATTCAATGTTGCTTCTTCGTCTTCAGCAAACTCACCATTATCGAGCCTTATGAGCCCGAGGCGAGCTTCCGGATGTTTCGTCAGGCTCTTTTGGAGCCTTGCTGGTTCTGGAATTTTTTTCGATTCCTAGTAGAAGCCCCTCCAATCTTCCTGCTTATACTTTCGTATATTTTTATTGTATCCACACTGGGCCGTCTTATAGATGTCCCAGACCGAAGGCAGTTTAGTTCTATTTGCCCTATTGCACAACATTCTTGTTGTCAGAGCCCGTCGCAGAAACTCCGCGGTGTGCTCCAACTCATCAATGGTACCATAGCTTGTGGGGAATTCCGCAAGCCTCCCTTTGAGTTCCTCTTAATATGTGTCCCTAAGTGTATTTCTGGGGTTTCTGATCTTAGAAACCACCGGTTTTCCTAGGGTTAATCGAAACACGATATATTTGTGGTCTGAGAGACTGCTCATCGGAGACTCTCCAGTCCACGACCCTGCTCCTCACTACACCTGAATATAGAGTCGAATCGAGAACCTCACTCCTTTTCTTAGTGTGGAATGTAAGAGTATCACCCCGATTCAGTATCTCCAGCTCTGTGCCCGCTATGTATTCAATTAAATCTCTCCCTCTGTCACTTATGTTTGTGCTTCCCCACACCGCGGGGTGAGAGTTTGCATCACATTCCAACAGCAGAGGAATCTTTTTCTCTTGGCAGTGCCGAATTAGAGCCTCCACCTCTCTGGGAGGCGGGGGTCGCTCGGCATCGCCAGGGAAATAAGCCGAGGCAATAAATACCTCTAGCCTTTCTCTCGTGAGTATCACCTTAATAACGGTGAGATCTCCAGAGCAGAATTTAGGCACCAAGATCGCATCCATACCCTTGACGGCTATGCATGCCCTTGGCGTTTTTTCGCGTGCCCCTTATATATGGAGCCACATCCTAACAACCCACAAATCCTTTCCCTTTATAACCAGGGTTCTTGGATTAGGACAATTCCTGCCTGCACCACTGACAAGCGTCTGGCTAGAACCGCCGAGGCGCCTTTGCTGTGGTGCAAATTAATCTGCGTAATGGATATTCCCACCTCAGCCATTGAAAGGCTAGTTCAGGGCACCTCCGGACGCTTCTGGGTCCCCTGCGGATCCCAGTTGGGACACCAGGAAGGTAACCCTACTCGCCCCTAGATAGGGTCGATAATCTAGAGCCGCAAGGGCTCTGATTGAGGATTCGGGAAGACCAACGATTAGAATCCAGCCTCTCCCCTTCGGCCTGGATCCCCGACTGTCGGAAAACACCTTCCACGAATCAGTTCGTAGAGACGGGTACTAAAAGCTCAGGCGCCTCAGAACGGTCGCCGGATTCTAGGGTTTGCCCGGAATCAGTACGGTCGCTCTGCGGTACCTCTGCAGAGCCTCCGCCCCCTTGACTTCCAAGTTCAGACTGTCTTTAAGCCTGAACGTTGAGGTTTTCTCCACAATCCAGTCTCGTGACCAGATGTCCGCGGCCTCTACAACGATGGCCCCCGACCTGAGGAAGATGTCGTTGAATCTGAGGACGCCTCCTTCACGAGGTAACGCGTCAATTCCTTTTGAGATTTCATCCCTCAACCTGTCCAAATCCTCAAGAGTGAGACAGTTATCAGGATAACCCGACGCAACGATAACTCTCACAAGGACGTTGTTGGCCATCTGCGCGAAAGTAAGGCCCTGTGTAGCCGAGCCTTCTGCCGTTTCAACTCCCTATTTGGGGGAGTATCTCCGGAGCCCTTCTTCCTCTTGCCTATGGAATAAGCCTGAGGAGTTGCTCCGTTTAAAGTTTCCGCAGCCACTGCCCCCTGTGAGGAGCCTTGGCTGCTATTTGCGAGACACGCCTTGCGGGCTCTCTTTCTTTGGGTTCCGCAACGGTTCCTCTTCCCTACGGAGAGTTCCGTTAGCTGAACTTTTACGGCTTCGACAAGATTTTCTCCGCCATCATCACTATTTCGCACCGCCTCTGGTGGGTCGCCCACTACGGAGCCTCCCACTTTTGGCGGTGGATTAGATGAGGGTCCCGAAACGGATCCCCCATCGTTTATGTTTTGTTTTTTGGATTTTTTGGGAAACATTTTTGTCCCACGAGAAGGTAGGGAAATAAGAAACACCCCCCACAGATTCCGCTTGCAGGGGGCGGGTCTAAATACTATGGGATTCGTCTAATGAGGGGGGCAGGCCGGGGTGATCAAGGATTTGTTGACCCTGGTACCATTCAGCTCTTGACACGGCGAACACATCTTAGCTTTAAGGAGCTTTGCCATTACCCCCTAGAAGGATCGCTCCTTAGTTTAAGTCTCACCGACCAGAGTCCGTCAGTTCCCCAGAGTTTCCCCTATTCCAGATCTGTGGTCTAACGAGCCCCGTAAGCCCTCCCAACCAGCTACAAGGTCCCGCGATCCCTAGGGAGGGATGATAAATTTTTCTTGAACATATCTTTAATTTGGAAAAACACTTTCCAATGCATAAAAAGTATATTCTGTCTATGAATACTAGTTTGTTCCATGTGATTTTAATGTTTTTTTATTAATCCCGACTTTTCACCTGTATTTAATCAGAAAGGATTTCCGCTTACTATCTATTAACTGAAAAGTGGTTTTCTAAATAAAAAATAGAAAAAAAACATGGCTGACGCTTTATTTTTTGAAGTCTTGGACCATCTTACAATGTTATTGAAAATTGAAATTGTAGACGTACTGTAAATATTTAAATCAAAAGCAGAAATTATTGTTGTTCAATTAGGTGAAAATCATTTGCTAAAATTTGTATACTTGAAAAAAATTCAGTTATAATTTCGGACGGGTCTTAATTAGATGATTATCGGGCTGATAAGATTATCTTATCGGTATATGTATAGAAAATAATAATCATAGTGCGTTCTATAACATAAGCTCAAAATCATATCAGTTATAGTGATCACGTGACTAATGTAAACAAGGATATTTTGTGAATACGTACAAAAGTGCGAGGTTATTACGCCATATGAATTATTCTGATTGTGGATTTGAAATTTATCTAATTAAATCCATTCTTTGTGAGAAATGAATTCGAGACAGTAATAAGAAAAAAATACAATATCGAAATTCTTATAAATTGCAAAATTTAAATTCCCATAATCATACCACCAAATTTGAACCAGCACACGTGAAAATGTCTTCATTAAAAATATTTTAAAAACATAATGAATTTTAGAATCATAATCTCATATGAATTTACACAAAAATTGGGATGCTGAACAAATAAACTTAACACAGCAAAAATTTGAAAATTTCTTTAATATCTTTAAAATCTCTTGAACTATGATTTTGATATATGAATTTTTAACCAAATAGTTAGTTGAATTTTCAACCCAAAAGATTAATTTTCTACCAAAAAAGACTCATTTTCAACAAAGTTTATAAATTTTCATCTAGAAAACATCAATTTTCAACCAATTTTCAAGTTAAAATGTCAGAAAAATAATAATATTTTTTTTT
>CAKNYM010013040.1:0-25726 GCA_932195095.1 Andricus curvator | reverse complement strand
TACTCTGAGAGGTCGCCCGGTATCCCAGAGTCACCGTTTGAGACACCTCACCCAGGTGCCATTCAGCTTTCGGCACGGTTGTTACGCCTTCGCTTCGGAGTTATTCCTTCGGGACCATCCCTGGACAATTGTCCGCGACTGCTTATTAATCATTGTAACCATATTCAGCAGAAACCCTTGGTACAGGGACCCTCTATCCGCAACCCGAGGTCCCAAGGACCCTGAGCTTGTGGATACAAGTGTTATCAGACATATTAATACTGGAGAGACCTATACATACATGGGCGTGCCTCAAAACCGCATTCAGGATGTAACATCAGTGAAGGAGTCTCTCCGAAGCAGATCTAACATGCTAACTAACATGCTTGCCGTCCCGGTTCTACTCTACTCGTTTGGGGTAGTTCAATGGACGAAGAACGAGCTTAAGGCCCTTGATGTCATTACACGTAAGATCATGCATATGCATAAAAGCTTGCATATCAATTCGTCAGTTCCGCGATTATATATTTCACGCCGTCAAGGCGGACGCGGACTTCTGAATCTCCAGTGTCTTCATAACCGGATTGTTCTAAGTACAGCTTACATCGTTGCGAATGGCAGAGATCCTCGCCTAAAGATGGTCAGGAACCACGAGATGATTGGCGAAGGAGCGTTCCTTTAAAAAGCCGCGGAGCAAGCGGCCGAGACCCTTGGCCTGAATTTTAACATCAGAAGTGAGGAAAGTGCATTACTTCATCTAGATGCTTCACTTCTAAAAACCAAAGTGAAGAAAGCAGCGGTTGAAAATTTTCACCAAGAGCTACTCGACAAGAAAATGCACGGAAACTTTCACAGAAATGTAGACAAACAGTCCTTGTCGAAGTAGCAAACTTTTGCTTTCCTCAAATCATCAGGGCTTAATTCAGGTACAGAGGGTTTTATTTTCGCATGCCAGGACGGTGTCATTTCCACCTTAGCATACCGTGAGCGCATTTTATGTCAAGAAGTTCCCAGTGATAGATGCAGGGCGTGTCATGCACACGCTGAGTACCTAGAACACATACTATCAGGGTGTCCGACCCACGCGGGAACGACGTATATCTATAGACATAATGCGGCCCTAAGAGTGCTTTATTACCATCTTTGTCGCTCTTACGGTGTTGGCCGCGACCCTGCCCTGCCGAACGCTCCAAGGGAGATAGAGTCGATTGTCCGAAACGAGAAGTGCCAAATTTTCTGGAACTACGATTTTCGGGCAGCAGTCTCCGTTGCGCACTCGAGGCCTGACATTGTTCTCCAAGACTTCGAGAAACGAACTATATTCGTGATCGAATTCTCGGCTCCGTCCGAATACAACATCACTGCAAAGTAGAAAGAAAAAGAGGAGAGGTATCAAGATCTTAAAAGAGAGCTACAACGACTGTACCCAAAATATTCGGTACAAGTAATTGCCCTTCTGATAGGTGCTCTCGGAGGTGCGAAACTATCACTGGTTCGTAACCTTAAAGCAATACCCGCGTGCCAAAAATATGCCAAGGCACTTGCGAGATGGATGCAGAAAGCTGTCATCCTTAGGTCGCTTCGTGTCCTCAAGACACACGAGGGTTTCGCCGGCCTGTCGTTGTGATTTCCTCGTTGCCTATAACCACCCATCTCACGGTTGTGAGACGTGGCCGCGGGTGTGATTTACCGCGGTGCTACTGGGGGCTATTGACATTTTGTTGGATGGCAGTTGCTCTTAGTGGGACCCTGCGGTTGTTGTTTAACTTTTTTTTTAAATTATATATATAATATATGCTGAAAAACCGACATGCGATAAGAAGTTTTTTAAACCTAAGGTTACAAAGATATTTTCATTAAATACCGTAATCAAAATTCAAAAAATTCTTCACGAATTTACAAAGGTGTTAAGAATGTTTTTCCGAAAAAGGGATGAATTAAATAGGAATTATCTCTTAGAAAATAATTCATTAAAATCCGCAAAAAATTGGAAAGACTTCTTTGACCTTCAGATATGTAAAATATTAAATCTCAAGAAAATTTAAAAACTCAGCAAAACATAAATTTTTAAACATTTTTTTCAGCGCGGGTAACCAAGCTGCATGGATATCGATTCCAAATTAATTATCTACTTTTTTAGGATCCCAATATGTTAATTTTTCGCATTGTAGCGATTTCGAATCCCACAATTTGTTATTTTCAACCCACCCTATTATGCATTTCTTATCAGAAAACCTTTTTAGTGATGCATTGATGCATGTAACATTTTTTTAGGTATTTCTTAATGCAATTTATTATTTAGCTGGTTAAACTTTGTTGTTTTCAAGCAACATTATCAAGCAGGGCTAGTGATCAGACAATTTGAAATTCCCGGGGGGTTTCCGGTTTTTTCCTGGCCAAATTTTTTTTCCCTACTAATTTATAGATGTCCTTTTGTAATTTTTGAAAGTCAACGTATACATAGAAATAGGAATTTTAACATAATATACATAGAAAAAATGTATGGTGTAAAGTAAACAATTATTTATTTAGACGTGCTAAACTTATTATTAATCACAGACTGAAGTGAATAATATTAATCGAAAGTACATATTCTAAAACTTTCATAAGACGTAAAATAAATATTTCATAATGTACATATGCAGTCAGAATCACAAGTAGTTGCTTGAATGCTATTAAAATCTAAAGAATGAAAAAACAAAATATAAGTATAATATACGGCCAACGGCCATACCACGCTGAAAACCCCAGTTCTCGTCCGATCACTGAAGTTAAGCAGCGTTGGACGCGGTTAGTACTTGGTTGGGTGACCATTCAAGAATACTGACATGAGTGCTGTTGGCACATCGTGGGTGTGGTGAGCCCACACTTGTAGTTATTTATAACTACAAGAAAAACCTAGAAACACTACCCGAATCGGGTAGTGTCACGCCTATCCTGAAAGGGAAATGGTTTAATGGTATATATACTTATATGCGCATATATATACTATAATCGAAAATTGATTTTGTCTTGTAAAACTTCTGACTTCTCAGCAGCTACTTTCAGAATTTTTCTTTTTTGATTTTCAAGCCTCTTCTGCTTTTCCCTTTTTTTCTTGTTTCTCCTGTAAATCCTTTTTATTTGCAGTCAATTTAGCGTTCTTCGAAGCAACGTAAACGGAATGTGCATCACGGCCTGATTTAAGCAAACTATCTGTTATTGGAACCGATTTACATTAAAAAAAAATTAAACAAATATGCCCGCTGCGCGGGCACATTATCATTGCGCGCTGCGCGCGCAGCTTGCAAGTTTAAGCGCGCCTAGGGCGCGCGACTGTTGGTTCTCGCGCTTGGCGCTCGAGAATATATTCATCTCGCGCTTCGCCCTCGATAATGTGTTTACCTCGCGCTGCGCGCTCGGTCTTTGTATTTCCCACACATTTATGTACAGACCTTTTAAAATTAAAGGCCAAAGCGTCCAAAACTGTAATTTCATGATTGTGAATTCTCTTTTGTTAAAGCTCCTTCGGCTTTAACGAACACATTCTTATCACGTATTTCGTGCATCGCATTCGATTTTGTCTAAAATGTGAACTTTTCTACATTATGTTCAACACTATTATATCTAAAGTCTAATTTTAATTTATGGATACAAATATCTATTAAAATACTCCATCTATAAAAAAATGATTCAGACAAAAACTGTACAGTACATAGGGGGTCATTAAAAGGTACTATTAATTTCCACCTTGAGGTCAATTTTTAAGGTCATTTGAGGCTCAAGATGATTTTTTAAAATGGAAACCCCTATTTTTGACTCCGGATTTGAAAAGAGCGGAAAATTTTACGACAAAAATGTCTTATGAAAAATTTGCTTTTGTGACCTTAGAAAGGTCAAATATCAAGGTAGTAGTATACCATTAAGCCATTTCCCTTTCAGGGTAGGCGTGACACTACCCGATTCGGGTAGTGTTTCTAGGTGGATAGTTTCTTGTAGTAAATAACTACAAGTTGGGCTCACCACACCCATGATGTGCCAACAGCACGCAGTATTCTCGAATGGTCACCCATCCAAGTACTAACCGCGCCCAACGCTGCTTAACTTCAGTGATCTGACGAGAACTGGTTTTTTCAGCGTGGTATCGCCGTTGGCATAGGTAAAGTGTCTAAAAACGGTCATATGCTCTTTTTTTAATATAATTGGTTTTCTGAGAATAGCAAACGTTCAAGATGCTTTTAACAAGTCGATAGAATGAAAAGTGTGAACCACCTTCACCATCTTGACCTACAGGTAAATTGTCAAGGACATGGACGTAGTAAGTTCTGTTTCCTTTGGGATGCTTGTTTACCGTGAGTCCCCTTGCCTTTCACGTTTGGGGTGCTTGTTTCTGGGTAACGATAAAGGTAATGTTCTAGGAGCTTTTTGAACAGTTGCCCTTCATTTGACTTCTCTTCAAAAGACTTTTTTTTACTTTCAACCTTTAAATGACCTTGACAATTTACCTGCAGGTCAAGATGGTGAAGGTGGTTCACACTTTCACATTCTATCGACTTGTTAAAAGCATCTTGAACGTTTGCTATTCTCAGAAAACCAATTAATTTAAAAAGGAGCATATGACCGTTTTTAGACACTTTACCTTGATATCTGACCTTTGTAAGGTCGCAAAAGCAAATTTCTCATAAGACATTTTTTAAGTAACATTTTTCGCTCTTTTCAAATCCGGAGTCAAAAATAGGGGTTTCCACTTTAAAAAATCATCTTGACCCTCAAATGACCTTCAAAATTGACCTCAAGGTCAAAATTAATAGTACCTTTAAATGAGCCCCTATGTAATGTACAGTTTTTGTCTGAATAATTTTTTTATAGATGTAGTATTTTAAGAGATATTTGCATCCATAAATTAAAATGGGACACCGTGTATATTACCTTTAGTTCTATACCTCAGCCTGGGATTGCTAATTCAGATATTGCAAAATAAAGTACAAATTTGATCTATCGTGATAACTTTAATATTTGTTTCTTATTTTACATTAAATTTTATTCTGAGCTACCCTGAAAAATGTATCATTTCAATAAATTTATATTATTAAAATTCATAATATGCATTGGTACTGACACATACGCATTTTCACTGTCTTGTTTTTATGATTGAAACAAAGTACGCATACTATAAGAAAAAAAAAACAATTTTGTTATTGAACATTTTATTGCAACTTGTGTCGTTTTTCCATAAATTTAATTTGTTTATTTACATTGTTGTTTTTTACAATTTAAACTTAAAACACGCATCCTAGTGTAAAGTGGTTTTGAGAAACTTTGTAGACATAATTTAGGCGAAAAATTTTGTCATATAAAATGTTACTTTTGTCTTTTCATTTTTTTTGTCTCTTATGTCGATTTTCCAAAAGTTTAATTTTTTTATTTTTAATCTTGTTTCTTACGATTAAAAGAAAATCTACTTGTTCTAATTCAAAATTGGCAATAACAAATTTTTAGATCCTTTTTGGGCGAACAGCTTTTGTTTATTAATTTTTTTTCGTACCTTGTGGCGTTTTCCAACAAATTAAATTTTTTTATTTTTAATGTTATTTTAGCGATTAAAACAAAAACTACCCATCCTATCAAAAAATTATTAATGGCAAATTTGTAGCTATTTTTTGTGAACAAATTTTATCTATTTATTTTTTTTCATATCTTGCGTTGTTTCTCTAAAAATTCAATTTTTCTATTTTCAATGTAGTTTTTTTACGAATAAAATAAAAACTACGCATCCTATCAAAAAGTGATTCCCAAGAAATTTGTAGATCTTTCTTGAATACACCATTTTTGTCGATTGATCTTTTTTCTTATCTTGTATAGTTTAACCGCAAAATGGAATTTTGGATTTTTTATTATTTTTTGTGCGGTCAAAATTTTAATATTCGATTTTTCAAGAAATTTTAAAAAGTTATGATAATCTTGTAGGGTATTCAAAATTCAATGTTTTTCTTTCTCTGACATTTTTTCATATTGTGCATTGTTTGGCTTAAAATGTTAATCTTCGTTTGTTTTTTGGAATTTTGTAAATGCTATAACTCCGCTAATTTTTTTTTATCAAAAAAAGTCATGAGGATAAATTGTTCGTCTTTTCGAGTACTACTAATAACCGTACATAGAAACTTTAGATTTGAAAAAAAGTGGTCTAACAAATTTTGAAAATGCGCTCACTTTTTGAATTCTTATCCAAAATGGCTGGCTAATGAACTTGAACTTCCTTTTAGGACACTTGAAAGGTATACCAAAGCCCTATCCAATGTTTCAATTCTTTCGAAAGTTATCGTGCTAGCAGAGTAAAAATCTACAGACACACAGATGTACAGAGGCACAGATCTACAGAGAGACACAGGTATGCAGAGGTACACAGGTATACAGAGGCACACACATAGGCAGAGACACAGATCTACAGAGAGACACACACAGCCAGACATACACATTCGCGAAAACCTGTATTTTGGGTTCAGGGGGTCTCAAAACGTGGACATTTTACAAAAAGGGGGGGTGGGCAATTTTACACAAACCTAATACCTTCTCTGATGAGAATGTAAACAGGTGGTTCTATGCAAATACATATCTACAGATATAATTTAGGCGACAAATTTTGTGAAATAAAATTTTATTGTAGCTAGTATCGTTTTTCCAAAAAGTTAATTTTTTTATTTTCATTGTATTTTTATAACAAAAGTTCATAATAAATTTGTAGATATTTTTTTGTGACACAACTTTTGGCTTTTCACTTTTTTTATCGTTTGTCCAAAAATTTAATTTAATTTATTATTCATTTTTTACGATTAAAACAAAAACTACGCGTCCCATAAAAAAATGATTTATGACAAATTTATTGATATCTTTTAGGTGAACAACTTTTGTTTATCAATTTTTGTTCGTACTTTGCGTCGTTTTTCCAAAAAGTTATTTTTTTAATTTTTAGTGTTGTTTTTCACGATTAAAATAAAAACTACCTATCCTATCAAAAAAACGATGAATAACAAAATTTGTAGCTCTTCTTTCGGTGAACAAATTATGTCCATTTATATGTTTCTTACCTTTTGTCGTTAGTCCAAAAATTTTATTTTTTTATTTTTAATTTAGTTTTTTAATGAATAAAATAAAAACTACGCGTCCTATCAAAAATGATTAATAAGAAATTTGTAGATCTTTTTTGGGTGCAAAATTTTTGTCTTCTGGTATTTTTTTGTATCTTGCGTAGTTTGACTGAAAAATGAAATTTTTTTATTTTTCATTATTTTTTGTGCTATCAAAATTTGAATTTTCGATTTTTCAAGAAAATTCAAAAAGTTGTTACGATTATCTTGTAGGGCTTTAGAAAATGAACATTTTCCATCTCTTGACTTTTTTTCATATCGTGCATTGTTCGGCTTAAAATTGTAATTTTCCTTTGATTTTTTGAATTTTGAAAATGCTATAAGTCTGATAATTTTCTTCTTTCGAAAAAATGCGTAGAGATAAATTTTTCAAATTTTCCAGTACTATGAATAGCCGCTCATAGAATTTTCAAATCTTGAAAAAAATCGTCTAAAAAAATTTCAAAATTCTCTAACTTTTTGAATTTTTATCCAAAATAGCTGGCTAACGAACTTGACCTTCAGTTTCTGACACTCAAAGATTGTACCAAAGGCCAATCTAATAGATTAATTTTTTCAAAAATTATCGTGGTCACGGGCAGACCTACAGCCATACATGAAGGCACGCGTATATAAAGACAGACATACATATGTACAGGCAGAAACATTCGTAAAAACCTGTTTTTCAGATTCAGATATTGCAAAATTATGTACAAATTCAAACAATGTGATTCAAACCCCTCATAAACTACAATCATAAAGGGAAACTAAATTTTTTTTTTCAATTTGACTATGAAGAGGGTTCTCAAAGCACCTAATGCCTTGCCGATTACATTCTCATTGCGATACTCGCGCTTCGCGCTCAACAGCTATTAGGTTATACAGACGATTGCTTTTGAAAAATAAAACCATTTAAACAAAATGAAACGGAATATGAGAAATTGGTATGTTTTTCGTTAAAATGTTTTTAAAAATTAGATTTTCTTATTAAATATAATTTACATTGTTATAATAAGTAATACAAAAAGTAAAAGAAACTTGGACAAAAATTTCTGACACTTAAAAAAAAAATTTCAAATTTTAAAAATGCTCTAAAATTTTTTATTTTGTTTATAAATATCTGGTTAACGAACTTAACCTTCATTTTAGGACCCTTAAAAAGTTTATCAAACGCTGACTGGATTGGACAAATCCTTCAAAAGTTAGCGTGGCTACAACATTCAGTTAACCATACATACATACAGACATACATACAGACAGACACCGACAAAATTTTATGATTTTCGGACTCTGTGAGTGCCGAAACGTAAAGATCCGTTAAAAACAATTCACGTGGTATATGGATAGCCCCAAGCCTAATTTATTGAATTTTCAAAATTTAAGATGAGTTCATTTAGAAATTATAAATAAAAAAGTACGCGAAATGTCTTGTCCCGCACCTGTCCCAACCTACAAATTAAAAATGAAAAAGTGCTAAATTAATTTTTATTATTATTATATATAATTAATATTTTAGAGTTAAAGATGTTAAAAATCGCTTCGAAGTCTGTCCCACAGGTTTTTTTTTGTCTTGTCAAGCTCCATTGCAATTTTAGGTTAAAACTCGACAGCAATTATTTCAACTATTCATAATGCGTTGATTCCAAATAACTGATAATAATGATCAATCATTTTGCATATTATTTGTTATAAAATGTTCGGTTGCCCTCCATATTAATTTATCACATAAAATGAGAGGATTTTTTGAAGCCCTAAAGTCAAAATCAAATAAATCGTGAAAATAGTAATTTTTCACATCTTTTTAAATATTCTGATCTGCTCTGTATACCTGTTTAAAAGATTGTTGAAATTTTTTGTTTTATCATAGTCGCACGTACTGTAACGCGGTCTTTCGCAACGTGAAAAATGAATATCTATCACAAATATATTCATTGATCTCTTAGTTTTATATTTTCATACTCTCTTGTGTTACCCTTAATTTATAACATATTTTTTGGCGGTTTGAAAATTTGTTACTTTTCTAAAATCTCATTGTTTAAAATAGTCAATTTTTTGGCAATCATTCGTAAGTCTTATTTGTTTATTTTTTTTGTTTGAAAAATTATCTTGGATTATAAAACAATTTTGAGGAAAGAAACGGAATCAATAGGAATGTTAATTGTTTAGAAATCATTTTTGATTTGTGAAACTTTGCTCCACGAGAAGGCATCCTTGTACTTGGAAGATCCTAAATGCATTATAAATCCAAATACATATAAAATGAATAAATAAGTAAAAAACTTGTTCTACACTTTTTTATTATTTATTTTGTTCTTAAATTTAATTTAAATATTTTTCTTCTCTTTCATTATTTCTCAATTTAGGGTTAAAAAAATGAACTAAACAAAATAAATAGGATTTGGATTATTATTGATCAACACCTGTTTTAAATTTTTGCGCCCTTGGTACCTGTCGGTAAACAAGATATCTATTAAAAGCAATTGCCGATTTCTACACGCTGAATAGAATGTTTAGGGAGCAAGAGGCGATAACTGGGCTTTGCCACAAATGCCGCATGCTGTACTTTTATTGCTAAGAAGACATTTATTTAGTGTTGACCATGTCTCGAGTAATTTTTTTCGTGGAAAAAAGACTTCCCATATCTTTTTTTTCCCCCTATTGTAAAATGCTCGAAACATTTGCATATCGCCTGACATGCGACTCGTGGTTCTGAATACAACAAAATAGTGCGTATCGAGCTTCCTAATCGGTAATTATTTTTGAGTCGAACTGCGAAAAAAGTTTCGCATACATTTTACCCATATGCCTGAAAGGAATTTAAATGTGGAATATGTGCACTTTAAGTACCTTACATAATTAAATCAAACAATTTTCCACATTTGCGATGCCTGTTTTCGCTAGAAGAACTTGGCCCAGCTCTGTCAAAACCTCACATTTGTCGATCTTATTTTCTTTATACGCATCCCATGCAACCTTTTTTAGTGATTCTAGCGATGTTTGATGTTCTCTCACTGCCTGTGACAGCATGAAGAGAAAGTGTATTCATCTTTTTCATTAATGTCAGTGAGGAGCACACTGGGTAAACAGGAATATACTTTCGATATTTGGATGTATTGCACATCAACCTCAGAGTTCACATTATGTAAAATGACGCGCGTATCTGCTTCTTTGTAAAACACAGCAAGGAAGCTGACATTTGGGATGGTCTCGTTGATTGAACCCTTCGCTTGTTCTTAAAGCCTCCAGATACGACCACTTTAGCGTTACCAAATTGATACAAGTTTAGTTTTGCATGCAAAGTCGGCTTTGTTTTCAGAAAGAAGAAGTTTTCGGAAGCCTAGTTGATGCGCGATACATGCAAAGATTGAAGTATATTCCTGTTCACACAATGTGCTCCTCTTTGACTTTAATGCAGAAGACGAATATACTGTCCCTTCTTGTGGATATAAGAATAAAAAGATCGGCAAATGTAACCTTTTGACACAGGGCTGGCTCAAGTTCTTCTAGCGAAAATAGTCATCGCAAATGTGGCAATTTTTTGAATTCAACTATACAAGGTACTTAAAGTGAACATATTCCACATTTTAATCATTTCTTTTAGGCATATGAGTAAAATGTATGTGAAACTTTTTTCGCAGGTACACTCAAAAGTAACTGCCGGTGACGAAGTTAGACACGCACTATTCGAAGGCGTTCAGAACCATGAGGCTCTGCCACCTAGTAGTGACGCACTTCTGCACCAGGTAAGGAGAAGTTATTATCAGGTATGTAAAATGACACAATACCAATTTTTACATTCTCATCATTTATGATTGAGAAAGTATTAGAATCGTCCAAAACTTCACACTCAGTTTTTCAACGGATCCCCACGTTTTGAGACCCCCTGATGCTGAAAATCAAGTTTGGGCGATGGCTCCTGTCGTCTGTATGTCTGTCCGTCCGTCCGTAAACACGATAACTCTCGAAAAAATGAACGGATCAAATCGAGCTTTGGAACACTTTTTTTGGGTCCTAAAAGAAAGAACATATTCGTTAAGCAGCCTTCCTTGACCAACGGTTATGGTTTATCCATCAAAAATGCTATGCAAAAATCGAATATTCCAATTTTACGCCAAAAGACGAGATACGTGAAAAAAGTTCAAATGAAAAATTGTACCTTTTAAAAATATTTACCATTTTTCTTTTAACCATTTTTTGATAGGACTCTTTTTTTGGTTTTATGCATCGAAAATACTATGAATGAGTCTAAAATTTTAAACTGAAGCCTAACGACGACAGATACGTAAAAAATTTGAAGAAAAATTGTAGCTTTTCAAAAGACAGAAAATTTTCCCCTGAAACGTTTTTTGACAGGACTTATCATTTTGGCTTTATTTATCGAAAATACTATGAAAAAAATCCCAAATCTAAATTTTGAGCAAAACGTCGCAAAATATAGCAAAACGTGTTAAGGGAGAATTATAGCTTTTAAAAAGTCATACAAGATTCCTTTAACCATTTTTCGATAGTACTTGTCATTTTGGTTTTTATTTATCGAAAATACTATCAAGAAAATCAAAAATTCAAATTTGAAGGAAAACGACGCGAAATATGGGGAATAGTTTCTGGAGGAATTTCAGCCTTTAAAAATTCCTACAAAATTTCTTTGAACCATTTTTCGACAATGCTTGTCGATTTTAATTTCTTCATCGAAATTGATGTGCAAAAATCGAAAATTCAAATATTACGCCAAAAGACGCGATATACGTAAAATGTTCAAAAAAAGACTTGTAAGAGTTTTTGCTATATATTCATCAAAAATGCTATAATAAAAGAAAAAAATCCTATTTTTAGCATAACAACGCGCGATATAGAAGAATATCTGAAGAAAAGATTGTAGCTTTTTATTGTAAGGTAGCTCAGAAAATAAATATACATTTAAAAATGTCTGTCGAACATCGAGCGCGAATCACGAGTGTCACGATGAGAATGTGTTTCCTCAAAGCCTGCAGAGCTTTGAGCAATCTAATCTTTAACTATACTTAATTACGTAGAGAATTCAGTAGGTTAAGATTCATACAAAAACTGGGCGCTAAAAAAAATTTTTTTGCTATATTTTAATTCAAGCATTTCGAGTGCAAAGAATAAATATATGCGAACGCGAAGGGCGAGATCCGTTAGACGCGCGTCCCTGGCGCCCTCAAACTTGCGAGCCGTGCACGCAAGCAAGCAATGAGAATGTACCCGCACATTCTCATTGATAATGTGTATGGAATTAAGTTTTGTGAAGTTCTAAAAGAGTATGGAGTCAAGTGATGGCTCCTAAAAGCAATAAAAACAATATATGCAGGTAGTAAAGCAAGTTTAAGGGTAAATGATGATCTCTTGGTTGTTTATTATATTCATGGATAAGTGTCTAAAAATAGCCCTCTTCGACGATGAAGGTGTGGATCTAGGGACAGTGAAGGTACGTGCGTTAGCGTTTGCAGATGATAAGGTTGTTACAGCAGAATCAGCCGAAGTCTTATAGAGAATGTTGAACAGACCTAATACTACTATGAAGAACATGGGCCTTACAAGTAACGTGAATAAAACAAATATTTTGCTGTTCGAAGGAAAGGGCGAGAAAACAGTATGCAACATTGCCCGAAACGAAGAGAGGATAGAACAAGTTGATAAATACGAGTATCTTGGGAGTTAAATTACTACTGACGGAAAGATAGATGGAGAGATAGCTAGGAGTATAAACGAGGGTAGGAAGGTTATCGGCAGTGTAGGAACCATTACCAGAAGTAAAAATATAACAAATAAAGCTAAAATTTGTAAAATATAATTGTGCACTCGCATCCACTGTGTTGTACGGTAGCGAGATCTGGACCTACCAATTAAAGGATAAGAGTAAAGTTAACGCGGTTGGCATGCAATTCCTGCGAAATTCACGCGGTAAAATGCTAACGCACAAACTCAGTAATGATAGGATTCTCAAAGAATGTGGTGTGTGTAGGGGAAACACTGTTTGACAAGAGTGAAAGTTTGAGATGGTTTGGTCATGTTGAGAGAATAAAAGGAGAACGATTGACGAAACAAGTATATTTAGATCAAGCAATTGGTAGCGTGTGGAGAAAAATAGTTCATAAGAAATGTGTGATTAAGAGTTTCAGCGGAGTGAGTGACATTTGAAACGAAAGACCTTGCATAAGAATGGGCCCGCGTGGAGAGCTTTACTTAGTGGATGTGCTTAAAGTAAAGAGTATAGATCTTAATATGGGATTATCAGTAAGTTTGCATATTCTTGTGTGGTCTATGACATTCGACTTTTTTACATTCTCATCATTTATGATGGAATGTCTTAGATCAGGGGTCTCCACAATCCATAGGTGCAGCCTGACCCAAGATCGATAGGCCATTTTCAGGATCTACCAGGTTTTTTTATGGGAAAATGAGAGAAAATGTATGACCCCTTAAAAGGAAATATTAGTTGGAATTCATAAACCTAAGCCTCGAGGGACCCATTTTTTTCTGCTGTGCAAGTTGCAACACTTTGAGGCACTTAGATTCAGGTAAAGTATGGGTATCCTTCTCGTAGTTCTGTGTCAAAGCTGAGTAGATCCGACCTATTGGCCCGGGATCGCTAGTAGATACAGGATCTGCCTTTGGAGACCCCTGTCTTAGATTCATGTGAATTTGGACCTATCCTGTTTTCGTCAATTCTCGACGTTTTGAGACCCCCTGATAACTTTCGAAGGAATTTTCTAATTCGAAGTTCCTTTTGCACACTGGTTTGCAGCCCAACAAAAGATGGCAGGTTCGTTAGCCAGCGGTTTACTGCGAATATTTATGGTTTTAGCCATGGAAAATCAAACTGAAAAACGTAATAATTCAACTTTCCCATGAAAACATGCAAGATACAATCAAAAGATAAGAGACCAAAATTATTTGCCTTTAAAAGTTCTACGAAATGGCTCTCAACTGTTTTTCAATAGGAATAATAGTTTTTGTTTTAAACGTAGAAAATTCCATAAGAAAATCGAAAATTCAAATTTATAGCTAAACAACACAAAAGACGATGAAAGGGCAATAGTTTTGAGACCCCCTGGGTCAGAAAAAAAAGTTTTCACGAAAATTTATTTCGGTCTATCTATCTATCTGTTTGTTTGTCTGTCGTTTGATGACGCGATAACTTTCGAAGGAATTTTTTTATTCGAATTTCCTTTTGCACACTGGTTTCTGGTCCAAACATACACGTCAAGTTCGTTAGCCAGCCTTCTACTGTCAATATAAACTAACGACGCAGGATACAATGAATATATAAGGTACCCAAATGATCTGTTTTGATCAATTCTACGAAATTGCTCTTGACTGTTTTTTTTTAAATTATAAAAACAAGACAATGGAAATACGTAAGTTTGGATACCAATGGATATTATGAATTATAATAATATAAATTTATTGAAATGATACATTTTTCAGGGTAGGTGAGAATAAAATATAATGCAAAATAAAAAAATAAATATTAAAGTGATCATGATAACTTAAATTTGTACTTTATTTTGTATTATCTGAATAAGAAATCCCAGGCCGAGGTACATATATAAATGTAATATACATTTGATATAATAGTGTTGAACCTAATGTAGGAAAGTTCACATTTCAGTCAAAATCCAGTACGAGCCACGAGATACGTGATGAGAATGTATTCGTTATACCTTATACCTCGTCTACGCTTCCTTTTCTCACTTTTTTCATATGAACTCCTTGATCCCCGTCATTACAACGACGCTAGAACCGAGGGAGTCACACTTACCCTGAAAGGGATTTGGCTTAATGGTTTAATAATAATAATTATTATAAGGTATAAGGGTGGGGTATAAACTTTTAGATTAATCTAGAATCCCCGTGTTGCTTATTTAAATAACAGGTTCGTTCTGCAACACTGATACGATACAGGTCGTTGATTAATCTCTCTAGCAATCACCCCCTCTAGCAATCTCCACGCGGGCTCATTAGTATCCAAGATCTTTCGTTTCCGGCGTCTCTCACTCCACTGACATTCTTCATCACACATTTCTTACGAACTATTTTTCGCCACACTTTCCTGTCCTGGCATACAACTTTAAATTCCTATACGTCCATACATTTTCTCATGCAAGATCTTTTGTTTCTATGGTTTTTCATATATCTTCGACTTAGGGTCTCATTTACATATATCCACCATTCTTTCCTCGCACTGCCTCTGGGTACGCTACCATTCACTCCAACTAAATATACTTGTTTCGTCAGTCGTTCTTCTTTCATTGTGCGATTGTGTTGTGCGATTGTGTTTTGGGGTACAAGAATCACTTATTTTGATCATGGACAGCCAAGGATAAGTACATTAATACGCATTACGATGGGTAACTTACAAGACGACTCCCTCAGTGCACTATAGTTCTGTTTAGCCTGGAACCCATTGAGCAACACACTAAATATCATATCTGATGGATTCAGAATACATGATAATGAGGATGGTAATCAACTGACCCATTTTATATACATGGATGACCTGAAGATATACGCTAGTTTAGAACAGAAACTGCAGCAACCTGGACAGTATGTATTCTAGATACTCAACGTGTGCATGATACGCTCTGCACCTATCGCTGGGAAGTTCTGGACGTAAAATGCAATTACTTTATACTAAGGTGGAAATGATACCGTCCTGGTACTCGAAAGTGAAACCCTCTGTACCTGAACTAAGTCCTGATGATTTGAGGGAAGCAAAAGTTAGCTCCTTCTACCAGGGCTAATTTTCTACATTTCGGTAAAAGTTCCCGTGCATTTCTTACTTGGGCTTTTAGAAGTGAGGCATCTAGATGGAGTAATGCACTTTCTTCGCTTCTGATGTTAAAATTCAAGCCAAGGGTCTCGGCCGCCTGCTCTGCGGCTTTGTAAAGCAACGCTCGTTTGCCAATCATCTCGTATTTCCTGACCATTCTTAGGAGACGATCTCTTCCTTTTGCGACGATGTAAGCTGTACCCAGGATAATTCGGTTACAAAGATATTGGAGATATAGAAGTCGGCGCCCGTCTTGACGGCGTGGGATGTTTAACGGCGGAATGGACGAAATGATATGCAAGCTTTTCTGCATATGCATGATCTTACGCGTGAAAATATCGAGAGTCGTGAGCTCGTGCTTTGTCCATGGAACCACCCTAAACGAGTAGAGTAGAACCGGGACGGCAAGCTTGTTAGTCGCGAATATCTTGTTAAAGTCCGACAGATTGGAAGATCAAATCTTCAAAAATATGAGAGAAAACAAAGTTTTCATATTTTTATTCCGGTCTTACGATCAATTTAGAAAAAAAATAATAATAAATCGAGTCAAAATTCCTTTTTATTATGACGTTTCGGCCTCATCTGTGGCCCTTCATCAGAAACAAAAATCTGCTATAAAAGTATAAATAATCAAAAATAATAAAAAATACATACAAAAAATAAATTAATAAAACAAATTTTTACCTCTGAGGCAATAATCGGAGTCAATCCTAACGTACGTCGAAGCGAACGACAACATTTAAAATTTCGCATTAAGTCAGTTCATTATGAAATTGTAAAAAAAGTATTGGGAAACTATGGAGATCAAAAGAAGTTTCCCAATATTTTCAAGAATGTTCACATTTTTTAGTTATAAATGCTGTAAAAACAGCTAACAAAGTGATGTGACGTAAACAACAAATAAATGATTATAAAGCCTAAGAAAGTTGTGGTGATAGATAGACAAAATCAATTCCAAATGAAAAGCCTAAGAAAGTTGTAGTGATAGGTGCACAAAAACAAATCTAAATGAAAAGCGCGCTAAATATAATGGGAATTCAATTTAATTGATGATGCTATTATAATATTGATTCACGTTAGGAATTTCAGTTTTTAAATTAATAGATACTTTTATATATTTATTTATTTATTTATTTATTTAAAATCGAAATCAAAATAATGATCAAAATTCCAAGAATGTTGTGAGAGGCCCGTATTTAAGTTGCCAATTCTACAATCCCTTTTATGTTCGGATATTCTATTTTTTAACCGACGACCAATTTCACCTATATAAACTTTATTGCATCCTGTACATTTTATTAGATAAACAACATTAGAGATATTATCAATTTTTTCAAAGTCTTTTATATTAGTGAAACATTTTTTTAATATGTGATCATTTCTAAAATATACATTAATAGCAAACTTTTTTAACTTTTTTAACTTTTTTTATCAAATCTGTCGAAGAAAACGCTTGGATCTGCTTCGGAGAGCCTCCTTCACTGATGTTACAACCTGAAGGCGGATCTCAGTCACGCCTCGGTATAGATAGGTCTCTCCAGCATTAAGGTGTCTAATAACGCTCATATCCACGAGCTCAAGGTCCTCGGGAACGCAAGTAATTTGTCCTTGCTTCAGAAGAATCTTGGTACACTTGTCCAACCCAAAGTCTATACTAATCTCTCGTGTGTAACTTTAGGTCATCCATATAAAAAACATGTGTGACCTTATGCTCGCGATGATTAGTGCTGCTGCAGAGGTACCCAGGAGAATGGCGTAGTGCAGAGGTAGTGGTAGAAGTGTGATGCAAAAGAGGAGAGGGCTCATGGTGTTGCCCTGAAAGTATCCCCTCTGGAAGGTAACGCTGTAGTTGTCTCAAGATAATTTCCAGATGAGATAGTGAATCTAGTTTTCCAAAAGGATATCAATCTCTCTATGCATCTCACTATGTGTGGATAAACCTTCTAGGTTTCCTACAGACAGATGGTAAGTCTATGAGAGCTTCAATCGAAAGCTTTCCGGTAGTCAATCCAGGCCATCGACAGGCAGCGTTGGGGGACTGCTGCGTCTTTGCAAGTTGAACAAGTCGCCTTTCTTCGGTAGGAGTACAGTGCGTCCTAACACCAGCCATTCAGCTTTCGGCACCATTGTTACGCCTCTGTTTAGGAGTTTTACCTTCGGGACCACCCCTGGACAATTGTCCGCTACTGCTTATTAACTATTGTAACCATTTTAAGCAGAAACCCTTGGTACAGGGACCCTCTTTCCGCAACCTGAGGACGCGTCCGGTAACTTTGTCATAGGCCCTCCGGTTCGATTCCAAAGGAACTGAAACCGAAATACCGTCAGGTAAAGCATTCTATCAGTAAAACTCACCATAATCCGTTAAGAAAATTCAGATATCTGAATTAGATCAAAAACTATCGAATTTTGAAGAAAAAAATTGTAATTTTTTGAAAAGTAGATGTCTAATATCCGTAACTTCGTGGAAAATTTTGTTTTCTAAAATTGAAAGTATACGCATCGCCCTCAATTCCCCTAAAAAACAACATATTTCTTCGCTGAGAGATTCTGCGACTTGAAGTGTAGAACCAGAATTATTGTTCGGCCGAGCAGGATCTATTCTTATTAGTGAAATATTTCATTTGAGTAATGAACTTTTTGAAAAACTAGTTTCATTAAAAGGAAAAGAAATTATAAGCAAATTTTGTGAATCAGAATTAATAATAGTATAAAGTACTTGTAAAAACAGTTTACAGATTATGAATGTATGTACTCATTATACTTTTGCTCTGCTTCACACTTCTGCTATTAAACCCACTTTTTTGAAAGTAAAGATAAAATCAGAACAGAAAAAGAGAAGAAAATACAAAACGGCTTTGAAGGAAGCAAGAAAATATTATTTAAAAAGATGAAGGGAAGTAAAAGTACAGAGGTTGTCAGTATGAGAAACAGCAAAGGTGAAAAGCTGTATGATACAGACGGGATAGTAGATGCTTTGAAAGACTCTTCTAAAGAATTAATTATTAGAAGGTGAAGCTACAGGGCATCAGAACTGCGGCATAGAACATAATGCATTAGAAAACCCAATTGAGAAAGTCTGTGTCACTGAGGTTAGAGATGTAATTAAGAACGTAAAAAACGGTAAGGCTGCTGGTGTAGACAGTATCAGCGCTGGAATGCTTAAATACGGTGGCGAGTACATACCTCACAGGTTGTGCGAATCGATAAATTTATGTATCGAGACGGGAGAAGTCCCAGACGATTGGAGAAAAGCGATTATCGTACCAATATACAAAAGGAAGGGAGATAAAAGCAACTGCAATAATTACAGAGATATGAGGTTATTAAGTACCCTAAGTAAAATATACTCAAAAATACTTATCCGCAGGGTAATGAAAATAACAGAAGAAAATATATGGGAAGTCAAAAGTGGATTTATGCCCGCAAGATCATGTACGGATCGAATATTTAGCTTAAGACAGATCACGGAAAAAAGTTTGCGAGTAGGAAAGAAAGTTTTCTTTCCGCTTGTCAATGGACACTCTAAGAAAAAGTCTATTAACAGTGAAATTAAGTTCCTTTCAGAATGCATCCTTTGAAATTAAGCAGATTTCTTTTGTCCGTCAATAGAATCGTTTCACTGTTCAAAGACTTATCCGTTAAATGCAAAACGAAAGTAGTTTTACTGATAAACGATTTCTTTTGACTTTGAAAAGAATTCCTTTAACTATTAAAGGATTTCATTTGTTGGCTAGCGGAGAAAGTGCGCCTGCGCATGAGTGAATTTTTTCACTGCACGATTTATTTATTAATTGATAAAGTGAGTGGAAAAACGAGCGAAATGATGTCGAAAATGGATTACTTCAAAAAATTAGGAATCCCAGATTGTGACGCAAAAACTTTGGAAGGTACGTGTACTGAAAGAACAATTTTTGATCCGCATAACCTTACTTTTCATTGATTTTTACGCTTTTGACAATAAAAGTATAAATTTTTCTTTATTGCTTTTGACAATCAAACGTTCGTAAGACGTTCTTTATGAAATGATTTTGTGAAGCGTCGATTTTATATCGATTTTTATTTTTACATTCACCAAAGTTCGGCTTTTGTACATTTGTTGCACGTCATATCATGCAATAAATTTTCTTTTAACGTTCAAATTATTCTTTCTTTTGTCGGACAATAGATTTCACTTCAAGATAAAAGGAAATCCTTTCACAGTTAAAGGATAGGATTTGAAACGAAAATCCTTTAACTGTGAAAGGATTTCCTCTCATGCCAATTTTGAATGGAAAATCCTTTAATAGTGAAAGGAATCGTTTGACAGTCAATAGTCTGTTTTTAGAGTGGATGGCTTCTACAAGCAATACAAACAATATATGCTGGTAGCAAAGCGAGTGTAAGGGGCAATGCGAAACTAAGTGACTGGTTCGATATTATGCAGGGTGTTAGACGAGGCTGCGTTATGTCCTCATGGATATTTATTATATTCATGGACAAGTGTCTAAGAATGGCCATCTTCGACGAAGAAGGTGTAGGTCTCGAAACAGTAAGGGTACGTGGGTAAGCGTTCGCAGATGGTAAGGTTTGTATGGCAGAATCAATCGAAGACTTGCAACGAATGTTGAACAAACTGTATACAAGCATGAAGAGTATGGGCCTAAAAATTAACGTAAATAAAACGAAAATTATGTTTTTTGAAGGAAAGAGTGAGAAAACAATGTGCAACATTGTCCTAAATGATGAGAGAATAGAACAAGTTAGTGTTGCCGTCCGAGGCGAGAAATACCGAGCCTGGCTCGCTTTCGTCTCGTTCATTACTCGGTTCCGTCTCGTTTTCCCGGGAGCATTACTCGGTTTGTCTCGTCAAATCCTTCCTCGTCCCGTCTCGTCCTTACTCGTTCTCGCCTCGGTTTTTCCGAGAAATGCGACAGATGTGCGCTAGCATTACTTTTGTTTCTTAATCTGCATAATATGCCCAATTTTTAAAATTGGCTGGTGTTTTATTTGAGTTCATATGGGTAAAATTAATTTTTTTGTATGGAGTTCTGAAAATGAAAAAAATATAAAAGCTCTAAAAATTACGAATATTTTTTTTAGCATAGAAAAACTTTTTTATGTTCAAAATGTACTTTCAAAGAAATTGAAAATATCAGATCGTTAAGAATGACAAGTTAATATAAAAAACGTTTTTTTGAAGTATATTTTGAACGTAAGAAAGTTATTCAATGCTTGAAAAAATTATTTCTTTTTCATTTTCAGGTCCTTATAAAAAAATTGTGGAAATGAAGCATATTATGCAAATTAAGAAACAAAACTCACATTCACGATTAGTCCAAGACTGCGATAAAAAAATTCTTGACTCTCATTTCGGCTTCGCCCAACTGCCACGCACTTTCGATTTTTTTGATGTCCCGACAAATATATTTTATTTACCATCCTTAGAAATTAGACGTCACAAAATTTTAAAATCCCACTTTAAAATGCACAAAATTAAATTAGTGTTAAATTCTTTAAACTCCAAAGGACTTGAAAATATACCTGTCTTTTTACATTTCTCTTCCATGTATTCTGTTGTTATAATTGGCAAAATAAATTATTAATAAGAAGAAAACAAAATACTTATATAGTGAAGTTAAATCTGCAAAAAAATCGTAACATAGTCGTGTTTGATATCAAATTAATCAGTAATGGACAAACAAGTATAATATGTAATCAGATTTCGACTTTAGCTATTCATTAGAGAACGCTAATTAGCATTAGCGCGTCAGAGTGGCAAAAGAACGCTTCCGCGAGCTGTCCGCTCTGCTAGCGCACATCTGTCGCATTTCTCGGAAAAGCCGAGGCGAGAAACGAGTAAGGACGCCACGAGACGAGTAAGAATGAGACGAGACAAAACGAGACGAGAAATACCGAGACAGCAGGTATGGCTCGTCTCGTCCCGTCTCGTTTCTCGGGATTTCTCGCTCGGCGGCAACACTAGAACAAGTTGATAAGTACGTTTATCTGGGTAGCCTATCCACTACTGACGGAAAGATAGATGGGGAGTTAGATAGGCGCATAAACGAGGGTAAGAAGGTTATCGGTAGAGCAGGGTCCATTATCAGAAGTAAAAATATATCAAAAAAATCTAAAATTGCAATACATAATTCTTTATTTGTACCGACTGTGCTATACGGTAGCGAGGCATGGACCTGTTAAGAAAACGATAAGAGTCAAATTAACGCGATTGGCATGAAATCTCTGCGTACAATATGCTGGCAAACACTGATGGACAAAGTGAGAAACGAGATCATCCTCAAAGAATGTGGTACAGAAGAGACACTAGTTGGCATATGGGAAAGAAATCAGTTAAGATGGTTCGGACATATTGAAAGAATGAAAGATTAACGACTGACCAAACAAGTGTATAAAGGTAAAGTAAATCGCAGTATACCCAGAGGCAGACCGCGGAAGGAATGGTTAGAATGTGTGAATGAGACCTTAATGCGAAGAGACATAAGAAGGCATAGAAACACGTGAGCTTGCATGAAAAAATGCATGGACGTGAAGAAGGCTAGAGAAGTATGCCCGAACAGAAAAGTGTGGCGACAAATAGTTTATAAAAAGAGTGTCAGTAGAGTGAATGACGCCTGAAACAAAAGACATTGGATACTAATGGGCCCGAGTCAGGAGCTTCACTTGGCGACTTTGTGTAGCTCTTCACTTGCGGTGTTCGCTAGAGAGATTGATGGGCGGGAGCAGTGTTGCAGAACGAACGTGCTATTTAAATAAATAACACGAGCATTCTAGATCAATCTACAAAATTAATACCTCGTTCCTCACATTACTCCTTTCCTCGCCGAACGAGTCACGCCTACCCTGAAAGGGAAATGGCCTAATGGTACAATTTGATCAAAAACAAAGAACAGCATTGATCCTTATCATCTTTATTTACCTTCTTCTCAAACATGCGTTGACCTAGCCCCAAACCTTACACTACTCTGTCACTACTTTATATTCCATTACTTTACCTTTCATCCCTTTCTTCTGATCGACTATCCCCCTATACTTACACCCAGCACACCAAATTTCTTTTACCATTCTCCTTACCGAAAGCTCATCATGCGTGTTTCACACTCGTCAACAATCGCCTATTTTACGGACTTGTATCGCAAATAGCTATAAACTATTTTACATTATTCACCGCACAACTAACATTTCTTCTTCACTTATTGTATCTAAAATGACCTTGAATTAGCACAGATTTGAAAACAAAATAATTCAGGTGGCAAAAGATGAAAATAAAATCGAAATTCTTTTCCTATTCGTATCATCTCACTTCCTTCTCTATCTCCAGCTTCTAACTTCTCTCCTTGTCGGTCCTGTTCCTTCTCACCAACTTCGCCTTCATATATTTTGAGTTCACCTTCGTATCATTACCCGTTGCACTCGAGTTGCGGACTACGATCAGACTCAACGGGGGCATTTCTCGAATTGCGGGCTAGGGTGAGTGCCAGGGACGTTTCCCCTTCGAGGCTTCTTTCCCTTTCCACTCAACGCTTCCCTCGTTCTCCTAGACGCCTTCCTTTCCCAAAATTTTCCCTTCACACTGTTTCTATGCTTAGGACTAGCAGCATTTTTCAGCTATCTACTTCTACCACACAAATTTATTTTCTTGATGTTGGCGTGTTTAGAAAATGTTAGCAAATATGTATTTTTATTAATTCTTAGTTTCATTACAATATTATAATATCAATATTAAGTCAAGTGAAATGAATACTAAAATTAGCAACAAAGCTTCAACGAAAATATAAACGTTTGGGTTAGAATTTCTAAACATAGCGTTCAATTTTTCATGATAAGCCTCACAACCGTTTGTTGTTCGCGTTATTGTTAGAGAAAATTTAGCCTAAATTTCAGGTGGAAAATTTGAACCACACCCCAGGTGCGAAATTCGGTCGGATGCCAGAGCTTGACCATCGGCCGAAAGTCAGCCCTGCTTTGGTAACCGATCTCCGGTAACCAGAGTTGGGCCGACTAAGGTGTTTTCAAGCTGCCGTGGCCCCGCCGACGTTGGCAACCGACGTCGGCGGCGGGCGAAAAGCCGACTGTCGGCCCAATTCTGGCACAACTTTGAGCCGACAATCAGATAAACTGTTGCAGATTGGTTGGTACGACCGCAAGAAGGTGGTCGGTCCAACTCTGGATACAGCTGTCGGTTAGCCACGAGTCACCTTGATGCACCCGACGGTCGGTCAAACCTTGGCCCGAGTATGAGCAGACCGTCAGATAAACTCTGGTTCATTGTTTCAAAAAGACCGTGAAAGTACTGTCGGCCCGACCGTCGGCATATCATTGGCTTGTACAAGCAAAGATATTAGTACCTAGATGCGGCAAGGGTCAGGAGTGGGGACGCCGAATATCTATATGTCACTACTTTCTAGCGCCGTCAAATCGTGTGAAATGTGAATGAGTCACCGTCGGTGGTGAGAGCTTAGCGAGCCAAAAGACTCGCCAGGCTAGCTATGAACATTGGGTTGAAGTTTCAGACGTCTAATCTGACATCTTCTGGTGGGTTGAATCTAAGGATTGTACTTGTTCTGATCAACAATCGTAACAAAACTTATTATATTCCAAAAATAATTAAATAAATGATGAAATAATTATAACAATTTAAGGTATTCCATCACTATAAATAATTATAGTCAAAATAAAAATGTGATAATATTCAAAAATTGCATGAAATGAAACTATCCGTAGTCATCTTGTAAAAGTTTTATAGCATTGTGGAGATTGTTTCCCTTGACAATTCCTTTGTCAATTTTGCGAACCAGGTTGGACAAATCTTCAGATATAGTCTTCTTCCCTGTCAAAGTATTTACATGATGCTTCACCCTCTTCTTGTTTGCATCCAGTTTTAAATGCTCACGTACATTTTCTGCAGCATCAATATTCAGCCTTCGACTTTCAGGATAACATTCAAACAAAGCCTGTAACACATATAAGGGTTTAGTTGGAAATTATGTTTTTTACAATTAGAATCTTTCTTGAAAATAATTTTCATATTACATTCGATATCATGTAAATATATGTATATTTATTTATATTATCACAATCATTGATTTTTTTTTTAATTTGTGGACTAAGAAGGTACATCTTAAGCTAGTGTACGTATTCACTTCGATTCTATATTTTTTCTTTCAACATCTCTATAAAATTATATAATGATCTCTTTATAAACTTCGCTATAATGGTAATTTTTCCTCCTTATTTTACAAATTTAATTCCTCAAAAATGGAAGTTGAGAGAAAAAATAAAAATACTGTACTATAAAAAGGTAATCACATTTAAAATGCTATTAAACTGAATAATAAATATGAAAGAAATACTTACTTTTGTGCATGGGTGGTTGTGATCCAAATTCATACTTTTGATATAATAACCGTCGACAGCATTGTTTGCTGGAACCATTATGTAGGCTGGACAGTTTGTTTTAAAAGTCCTACAAGGAATGAGAATGCGTTAGCACAGCATAGAATTTTCTTATTATATGTTGAATCCACTGTTCTTACATCGCAATATTTTTTTTTAATGCCCGTCCTTTTTGCGGCAGAGCTACAGAGTACACTGTAAAAAATGTCCTCGAAATTTTACATATTCTGTCGCGGTAAAATTGCACTGATGCATAAAATACGCCGCGGCAGCGCATGTTATTTCACATTCGTTACTGAAAATTACACCGTCGGTCGTACGAAATAAAAGGACCCTGCACTAGCGTGGTAATTTTCCGCCAACTGTCGTTGTAATCTTACGGACTAAAGTAGCAGGATTCCACGGTACCGAACTGAATATTACAATGTGTTCGTAATTTTATGTTTGGAATTAT
>CAKNYM010013039.1:0-13167 GCA_932195095.1 Andricus curvator | reverse complement strand
TGAAGATTTCTTCTACCTGTGCTAGTCTACTGCCTACTTTTCTGAACATCCAAACATTTTCAATAAGAGGATTCGTTTCATGTAGTAAAATAAGGCAATTCAATTTTTGAGGCTGGTTTCTGGTTCCAACGCCTTTAAGATGGCTTGATTGTGTAGATATTTGTGCTGTCCAATAATTTCAATGTTTTGCTGTTAATATCAGTTTACTGATTATTTAAACAATTGTCCTTATGAAAATTAATTATATGAATATTTCAGTGAAATCATAGATAAATATGATAGTTTCACTCATTTTTTGAAAAAACAAATTTATTTGTTTAAACAATTTTCATCGAAAATTATTAGTTATTGAACATTGTTATCGATGAAAACAATTAACTAGTTGAAAATTTTTGATTCTTCAAATTTTTAATGTTTGAATAATTGAGAATAATTATTTGTTTAAACAATTTTTATAACAAATAAATTGTAAGTAAATATTGTTATCGATAAAAACAATTTATTATTTTAAAAGCTTTTGATGATTCAAATTTTGAACCTGTAAATAGTTGTAAATAATTATTTGTTTAAACAATTGTGATGGAAAAGTAATTAGCAGTAAACATTTTTAGTGAAAAAAACATTTTATTAGTTCGAAAATGTTTTAAGCTTTAAATTTTAAATATTTAAATAAACAAAAATAATTATTTGTTTAAACAATTTTTATAGAAAATTTATTGTTATTAAATATTGTTATCGATAAAAACAATTTATAAATTAGAAAATTTTTGATGCTTCAAATTCTTAATGTTTGAATAATTAGAAATAATTATTTGTTTAAACAATTTGTATAGAAAGATAATTGTTAGTAAATATTTTTATCGATGAAAACAATTAACTAGTTAAAAAATTTTTGATTCTTCAAATTTTGAATGTTTTTTATAATTGAGAATAATTATTTGTTCAAACAATTTTTATACAAAATTAATTTTTAGTAAATATTTTTATCGATAAAAAACCATTTATCATTTTCAACATTTTTAACGCTGCATACTTTTAAATGTTTAAATAATTGTGAACAATTATTTGTTTAAATAATTTGCAACACAAAACAAATGTATGAGAACATTTCGTCAATATTGTTATTGGATAATAATCTTTTATTATTCAAACAACTTTCATGAGACGATAATGTTGAATGTTTAAAAAATAATAAATAAAAACTAAATCAGTTTATGTAAACATCCTATTTATAATAATTTCGAATACGAAATTCATATTTACTTTCTTTATGATTGGGATAGATATTTCGAGAGAAATTTGTAGGTATAGACTATAATAGACCATGAATGGATGAGCCGAGGCAACACGCCCACCATAAAATATGTAATTTGTGGACTACCTGAGTCGCTTACGTCCGAATCATTTATGGTTTTTGGTAATAATTTTATTGATGTTAAAATTTAAATTTTACGATTTTCAAAAGGTCGCATCCTGAATCTACGAGAAACAACGATTGTAATTTTCAGCGATAACAAACAATGTTTAGGGTCTGAAACAAGCTTTTGAAAATCATGGTTTTAAGCAAAAACAGCCATGTTTGAGACTTAAAAAATAATCCTAAAAATGATTTTTTTGATATATTTTTTTACAGCACTTTCTTCATTACTGAATAAGGCGTTTCCAAAATTTCATTAGATTCTTCAAATAATTTATGTTAGATTTGAGCATGAAGAAAAATTGACATTTTTGTATGTTAAACTCCATAAGAAATTAATAACCTTGGCGGCACCTCTAAATATTATTGAAAAATTATTTTAAAAAATGGACATCAGTTTTTCAGTATGAGGAACAGGTTTCCAGTCAGAAATAATAAAAAATCGAAATTGTGTCATTTTGGGCCACCCTACTCTGCACTGTTGAACGCCGTTCCTTTAAGGCAGACATGCCCAACTCGGGGAAATTCCCTTCGGGAACACATGTTCCGCGTCCCCCACTCTTTCTCCTAGAGAGCGGGAGTGGTGGTAAACGCTTGCGAGAATCTTTCCTCTGTGACGTACGCGTATACCACGCGCATGCGTCTACCACCTCTCTCGCTCTCTAGGAGAAAAAGTAGGGGACGCGGAACATGTGTTCTCGAAGGGAATTTCCTCGAGTTGGGCAGGTCTGCTTTAAGGTACGATCAATTTGTTGTACTTTTGAGTTGCAACATTTTTGAGACTTGAAAATAAATAAAGGCACAATGAGATGCAACCAATTCCACACCAATGGTTTTCTATGTGTATATATCTTTAAAAGATTTTTGAAATTTTAAATAATTGTTATGGCAATATGTCACGTCATCCGGCCTGTAGGTTGGAAAGAGGTTAAACTGCACACCCACTTTACCATCAAAAACACATTCTTTGAGTTATATACACAGAAAAAATTACTGGATCCAAGGTAATGCGTTTCTTTGGTTATTTTCATTAAATAACTAAGGTTTTGTTAACTTCGGTTGAGTCAATATTGTTTTTGAGGTAAAAAAGTCATGTCTTAACTTAAAGACATCATTTATTTGGTGATATTTCTTCAATACAAAGAAATATTTCTTTGTAATAAATGTTAAAATTATTAATTCAAGAAAATGATTTCTTGGGAGCTGGGAACCTAGTTTCGTTGAATCTGTTTTTCACATTTGAATATATATTTCCTCATTTTAATAAAATCGATTCTTTAAATTGATACATACGTATTTTAATGAAGTAATTCATCCATGTTCGGATCAAGTAATTTAGGTTGCTTTGAGTGCAAGAAATATTTTTCCCAGATAAATAATTATTCATTGAATTGAAAAAAACATTTTATTCGATCTAGGAGTTGACACGACTATTGCAAGTGAATAGTTATATACATTCAAAAAATATTCAAGAAAATTTAACATTGATCTATTTCATTAAAAGAAATCGTCGTTGGAATAAACAATCTGCAATTAATTAACTCAAGCACACATTTGTTCGAACAAAGGAAGTAATTCTTTGAAGTAAATTCATTTCCATTCCGTTAAGATAAGTGAGATAGGTTCTGTAGAGTTCTCTCAACTCGGCAAGCAAGATCAGGGCTATCAACACCTATGACATCCCTGTCCTTAGATACTCTTTTGGGCTCATCGAGTGGTGGAACACCGTCCTTGAAAGGATAAACAGAACCATCCGCGTTGAAATGACCAAGCATCGAATGCACCACAGTAACTCGGCGAATGAAAGGGTAGTTCTACACGTCATAGAGGAGTACGGGGAGCTGTAGATGTCAAGCAATTGTGTGAGTCACAAGTCATACAGTTGCGGGACTATTTTAACAGCAAGCGAGATGTTGTTCTGTACAACACCATCTGTGAAGCAGATCTCGATTACACGCCCTTGAATATGTCCTCAGAGGAGATCTTAACTATCAGGGCAGAAACCATGGAGGAATTACAAACGCAATGGAAGCAAGAAGTTATTTGCTGCGAGCACCCCAAAACGTTAGAACATCAAGTGGACAGAGAGACATCCAATATTTCGTTAAAAAACGGCGTCCTGTATCTAGAGACGGAAGGATTCGTAAATGCGATTCAGGACAGGGTTGTCAGCACCAGAAATTATCGCAAGAACTTGTCACATCAAGACGTAGTTGACAAGTGCTGATTGTATGGAGATACCAACGAATCCATCGAGCACATTATTGATGGTTGTCGCGTAATGGCTCAGAGAGAGTATACGCACAGACATAATGATGTAGCGGGCATTATGTATCAACAACTTTCCCTACACCTAGGACTCTTAACAGACTGGATGCCTTTCGATAAATACATTCCCTTGCCTGTTTTAGAAAACTAAGACTACACCTTATATTAGGATCTTACAATCTAGACCATCATTATATCCGAGACAATCGACCCGACATCGATCGTCTTTATCATCGACATTGCTTGTCATCCAATTAACCGAAACTAGCAGGCAACCTAAACAACCAAGATCCGTAAGTAAAGCGAGCTAAGAGATGAAGTAAAGACAATGTGGCGGAATGTAAAACATGTTTCTACATATTCATTCAATTTTGATTTCAGCTACAGGCAATGTGCACGCAATATGCACTGAACACCTTGAACACTTAGGAATCAGTAGGGGTACTGGCAACAGCTCAAAAATCGGTTTTATTAAATACTTGTCCCATTTGTAAGAAACTTTCTAGACCATCAGAAAGTAGACGACTAAAGCTCTATGGCGTGACAGATGGTAGCTCTAAAAAAGCACCCAGATGTGATTAATTTTACCGCCAACGATCTCGTCCGCTGTATAAGGACAACGGCGGTAAATGACAAAATACATACTGCACCATACAAATAACTTTCTGCCTACTACATCATCGTCAAAGAGATTTTAAACATAGCATCAAATTCATGAGATCATTATCTCATTAGGCACTCGACTTCCGTGGCTGATGGTGAAAAACTGGACTCGCCCGGGAAAAAGTTTTTAAAAAATACACACAATATAATATAGCTAAATTGAAAATGTTCGAATTCTGAATTAACGCAAACTAAGTAGGAATAATTTTTAAGGCGATTCAACACTTCTTACTGATTTCATACTTTACGTTACATTTATAAGGAGTATGAAGGCTAATTTGGAATAAATATATGTGAAATTAATATCAGAGCTCATTTCAAAATTTTTATATGAATATTATTTTATTTAAATATGAGGTGTCCCATAAATGAGTACCATATGTGAATTACCTACCTTCTTAATTAAGTGTTAATGAGGAATTTCGGTTTGGCAGTATAATCACAAAATGCTAATTTTTATTATGGTTACATTAGGTGTAGAATAGCTATAGAAATATTTCCAGGCTCAATGTTTATACTACGCTGGAACTTGAATTTGTGAACGTTTTCGGTTATGGCCTTAACGCAAATCCAGACCGTCCGGACATAAGCAGGCAGGACCGCTTGAAAGATTTCTATATGTTTATTTAATTACATATTAAGAATCACTCGACGTTTCGACCCGTCTTTGGGTCTTCCTCAAGATAATAACATTATTACAAAAGTGTCTGAAACAAATCGTTCGATGACACTGAAAACACAAAAATTACGGTTATCAATAAAAACTGTTAAGAATTTTGTTGTTTTTACAATTTTCAAACTTATGTAGTCGTCCTCTTCAAACAAAAAGAAGAGGCTACTCGTCGAAAACGTTTTTAAGTATTCAAGTTTGTGTAGTATATAATTCTGTGCTTAAAAAAAGTTATAAATAGAATTTTCGTGTATAGATCTTAGTAAACGATGTTTCAGAAACAATGTGTAATTTGCTAAATTGTTGATATTCCTAATTAGATTTTTAATTTCACAATTTAAAATTTGTTTATGATATAAAGCTTTAGCTCTATCTAGTTTGTTAATTACATTAAAATGTGAGTTATTCAAATCAAAATTGTTAGTTAAATTTTCAATATTCGCAGGAACAATAGATTCTCTCCTGAATCTGATGAGTAAGGTGTGTTGCTCTTTTAAGACGACCAGTTTCCTAGTAGACGAGGTCCACTCACCTATATCCGATCTTGGTTGCATTCCATATCGCTGGAGTATGTATGCAAAGTATCCCATCGTTCGAGTACATAACAGACCGTATAAATTATAATACCAAAATTCAGACAGAAGTCTTGAATTTTACCTTTCTTTGAACGTCTTATTGATGTGGATATATCTCCTTAATCGAGATTGAGAACTTATTTTGGTCATACGTTCAATATATATATGTTTATTTAATTACATGTTAAGAATCAATCGACGTTTCGAACCGTCTTTGGGTCTTCCTCAAGATAATAACATTATTACAAAAGTGTCTGAAACAAATCGTTCGATGACATTGAAAACACAAACATTACGGTTATCAATAAAAAATGTTAAGAATTTTGTTGTTTTTACATTTTTAAAACTCATGTAGTGGTCCTCTTTAAACAGAAAGAAGAGACAACTCGTCGACCACGTTTTTAAGTATTTAAGTTTGTGTCGTATATAATTCTGTGATTCAAAAAAGTTATAAATAGAATTTTGGTGTATAGATCTTAGTAAACGATGTTTCAGAAACAATGTGTAATTTGTAAGATTTCTGTTGGATTTCGACGGATTGCGCAACCTGATGCAACTAACGCGCTGAGTGCGGCCCTCCTACTGTTTGTCACTCTTGAGTGAACACATCCTCCCCTCTCGGCTCCGCGGCTCCACTCATCCGTAACCTCCGAGCGGCATCAATTTCTCGGAACGCACAAATCAAGTTTACGGAAATCCAAATTACAGTGTATTACGATTCACATTTTGTGTTTCAAAAATAAATACTTTTATGACGGTTCGTAAAAATTTGCATGGTCGGTTGCACAGTCGGCGGGAAGTTTTCTTAGGAATGTATATCGGATGAACAGAAAACTGAGACAATATTTTATCAAAAAAATAAAATAAAAATAGTGCCAATTATAGGTACCATAGTGAGGAAGGGGTCCGAGGGATCGTCGGTACGTGAGTAAAGGGGAAGAGAAGGGTGCGAGGAGGCAATAAATATAAATGAATAGATGGTAAAAGAGGAAATGAATGTATTGACAATGTTTGATAGTAACGCATTATATTATCCGGAACGTTACATTTGTTTAGTAATAGTATCGGTATCGCGTTATTTTTTTTTAAAGTAACGGTAACGATAATGTGTTAAAAATTTTAACGAATAAACAATAACCTTAGCGCGTTACTTTTAACTGGTAACGTGTCAAACACTGTGGGTTAAGAAAGAGGTGGTTGAGCGAGAGAGAGTGAGAGTGAGGGGGAGAGGGGGGAGCGAGAGAGAGAGAGAGAGAGAGCGAAGGAGACAAAGATAGAGCGCATTAAAGTGAATACAGATTTTCAGTACATTCGCGTCACGAACTGCTTTTTTTCTATTTACTGTAACAGAAAACACGTAACTTCTATAAACGATAAAATAGAACCTTCAGTGATGCTAAGTCCCTACCCAGCAGACACAGTTTTATATAACTGTGATGTAACAGTTCTAGAACGGAAAAGAAAAGGTTCTGTAACAGGTTAAGAACATACTTCGACCATGGTCCGAGTAAAGTCATCCCCAAATGGATGTAGCAGTTCTATCACGCTGTTTCAGAACCATGTTCTGTCAGAGATCTGTAACAATTCTGGAACAGCGTTATATGTGAAAAAATATATTTAAAACAATTTAGGAACAGTGTTACAAAATAAACATGTTCTGTAATAGTGCCGTAACACATATATAACAGTATTACGATGTAAATTTGTTCTTTAATCGTTCTGTAACAATTCTGGAACAGCGTTATATGTGAAAAAGTATTTTCAGAACAATTTAGGAACAGGGTTACAGAGTAACATTGTTCTGTAATAGTGACGTAACACAAATGTAACAGTGTTACAATGTAAATTTGTTCTATAATCGGTCTGTAACAATTCTGGAACCGCATTATATGACAAAAAGTATTTTTAGAACCATTTAGGAACAGGGTTACAGAGAAACATTGTTCTGTTATAATGCCGTAACACATATGTAACAGTGTTACGATGTAAATTTGTTCTGTAACAATTCTGGAACAGCGTTATATTTCAAAAAGTATTTTTAGAACAATTTAGGAACAGGGTTAAAAAGGAAACTTGTTCTGTAATAATGCCGTAACACATATGTAACAGTGTTACGATGTAAATTTGTTCTGTGATCGTTCTGTAACAATTCCATAACAGTGCTACAAGGATTTGTGACAAAAAAATGTTTTTTCTATTATTGCTGCACTTAGTTTATATTTCAAATAACACAATTTCACGCACGGTGGTCTATACATATAATCACACGCTTAAACCCAATGAAAAATCGCACTCGCTGGGCATTAAAACCCTACCTAAACTATACCTAACTCGAATGTACCTAGCCGATGCCTACAGGGCTTAGACAATTGCGCTATCGAACCGCTTGAACGTTCATGACAAAATCTCTGCCATGCTTTTTCGCTGAAAAAGCCAAGGTAATCTCAGGAATATATTCTTTTTGTTTATTTTAGACATTGTCCTCTATTGTCGGCGTATTCTTATCCAGTTCAAGTAACTGACTGCGCCACACCGTCGGCACAACTCTGATCTAAGATCGTTACAGAACAGTATGCCCTTTATGTTCCATTTCTGTAACACGTGTGATATTCTAGTGACATAACAGTTCCATCACTCTGCTCTATATTAGTATGCTGAGTATCTTGTGTACACTCACAAAGGTTTTAATATTATTAATATTATGATATTCAGCATCCTAGATGTACTGACGATGGACTTAGCAGTAATTACACACGAATTCGCCCTTTTCGACATTGCTGCATGCTATTTAGGCTCACCCTTTGTACACAGTGCAAATCTGAATTCACCCCTCAGTTGATACAGATTACAGCTCATTGCAAAAAAAGCAAGCTTTATCAGTGTCAGCTTCTGGTTCCTTTTCTGATGGAAAATCAGCCTTCTTTCTCTTCTTTGGCTCAGATGTCTTCGGTGCTTGAGCGCCAGCTTTGCCTATCAGATTTACTTCTGTACATTCGTGGCACCGTCAGATCTAAAAAAAGTTCTTTATTAGAAATTATTAGAAAACGTATGAATAAATTCTCAAATTCAGGTATTATGTAACATTTTTCATGATTATTTTCTCCTGTGCGACAAAAACCAATATTTTTGTTTGAAAGGGGGTTATTATCGGTAATGTCATAATACTTATATATAATAATAATGTACGATAACGATTATATAACATTATAAACTATTTTTACGTTTGCTGACAGTTTTTTGCCACTATATGGCACGTGGGGTAAGGTCCGGTACTACCCGGTCTTACCCCTACCGTCAGTACCCGGTTTTGCTCCCACATGCAATAAATAACGGAACGTCGTGCCCATGTGTTTCTGGACATAAACACACTGAGAAAACGATTTTTTTGTTTCAAAAGAAAAGATTTGTTTGAATACTTTTTTTTGATTCAACACATCTTCTTTATTTCAATTAACAAAACATTTATTTAATTTCAATATATAAAGGATATTGAAACTCATGAAATAAAACAAATTATTTGTTTGATACGATTTGTTTGATTCAAATAAACGATTTCATTAAGTCAAACACAAATTTTGTTTAAACGTTTTATACTTAAATTAAAGAACGTATTTATTTGATTCAAACAAATAATAGTTCTTCATTCATCCGCGTTAGTTTCGGGGCACTGCAGTGCCACTTAGTTGTAAACATTCAAAATGGTGGTTAATAGTTGAATGTAGCAGCGTGTTTGCTCGGAATGTGTAAGCTAAGCGAAGCCTTGAAAATTTGGAAGTTTCATTGGGCCAGCTGGTAAAGGGTTGGTTTTCCACCAATTCCAGACCGCCGGAAGTTTTATTTTCGCGTAACTTCAGACATCTGTGAGAGAAATGGAAGTGTTTGTATTGCGAAAATTGCTCGTAACCTGGGACCTAACCAGCGATATAATCGAAAATTTTGAAGATACGTTATTTTCTTGTTATATTTTTAACCCTATAAAAAAGATTTAAGGCTTTATTAAATAAATAAATGCAATATAAATAATAATACAGCACGCATGCTCCAAATACCCGCTTTAACAAAACGTTTGATATTGAAACAAGCAAATAATTTTATTATAAGCAAAAAATTCCTTTTTCAAATAAAAATAAAAATTTATTTAAATCGAACAAAATCTGCAATTAATTTAACAGAAAGAAATGTTTAACTGAAACAAGAGGTTTCTTTCAGTCAAACAAAATATATATTTAAATAAAAAATATATGGTCAACCAAAAAATTTATTTGAATCAAACATATATATGTTTGACTGTATAACAAAGAAAGAATATGGTTGATTCAAACATCATATATTTGATTCAAACAGATCTTTTTCTCAGTGCAAATGATGATAACCATTGCTATATACTCTATAATAGTTGCCGAATTAAGTGTTTCACTTACCTGTACAGATTCTGTACGACTGCAAGAACCACGATGACGTACTTGTTACCAAGAATTGTAACGTTCAACCACAAAAAATTGTGTATTGTCTCCTGAGAGAACAAAGACATGTAGCTAGACACTTTCTACGAAAATAAGGTCAGGGCATCTACATGAACAAAATATATCAAAGAAGACCCAAGAGGCAGCACGAATCACGAGATATAGGGGGTACCCGGTTTCACCCGCAACCCGGTTTTACCCTACTCTTCCCTATTGCGCAATATACTTGACTGAGTACCCGCCCACTTGTGAGGAACTTGTCCATTCTTTTAACACCATTAAGAAGAGTCCCAAAGCACAATCTAATCCGCGTAGTTTTTCAGAAGTTATCCGATATTATGATGAGAACGTAATAATTCATTATTTTTTGTGTGATCAAAATTTGAATATTCGCTTTTTCAAGAAAATTCAAAAAGCTGTTATGATAATCTTGTCGGGCTTTCAAAAAGCATAGTTTTTTCTCTCCTTGACTTTTCTTTCATATCGTGCGTTTTTTGGCTTAAAATGTTAATTTTGGTTTGTTTTTTTGGATTTCGAAAATGCTATAACTCTGAAAAAATTTTTTTTCATTGAAAAAAGTCGTGAAGATAAATTGTTCTAACGTTTGAATACTACCGACAGCCGTACATAGAATTTCTGAATTTCGAAAAAAATGGTCTAAAATTTTTTGAAAATGCTCCAAATTTTTGAACTTTTATCCAAAATAGCTGTTTAACGAAATCAATCTTCTTTTTGGCCCCTGAAACTGTGTGCCAAAGCACAATCCAATCCGATTAGTCTTTCAAAAGTTATCCGGTACACAGACAACAACGACGACAACGACGATAGACAGACAGACATTGGCGTAAAAACGATTTTTTCTGACTTAGGGGGCCTCAAAACGTCGACATTGTAAAAAGGACCCAAATTTTTTAGGCAATCTCTAGAGATGAAATCATTCAAAAAGAGACTGATAATTCACTGAAATTTGTATGACACGGTCTGACATTTTCGCCTGAGACGTTCCTGAAATTTCCTTTCGGTAGGGGAGAAGACGTTAACTAAGCATTAGTAGAAAACTACTAATTTGATTGGTCCAAATACTCACTAATTCGGTTGTGGGAAAATACTGATTGCTTAGCAAAAGAATCCTAATTTATTCAGGACTTTATATATTAATTAAAGTAAGATTATAGAAATCGAAAACGTGGAAAATAATAAGGTCTAATATGAGAACGCGATTTTGGACATTTTCAACTCTATTAAAACAATAACATGATCGATCACTCAGTCGAGAATTATATTTTAAGCAAATGTTGATTTTGTCCATAAATAATCGACATGGATCATTACTCACAGGAACACCATGAAACTGGGCAAAATACAACAGCAACAACAAATTTTGTATTTACATAATCGAAAAGGAAGTTTCATTATTAAAGGAAATCGCTGAATAATTTGATCAATAATTTGACTAATCGAATTTAGTCAAATAAACATGTGATTTGTTTACTAGTACATTAGTGAAATGCTAAAATATTACTATTTCGTTAGTAGAACACTCAAGTATTAATTAAATTAGTAAAGATTTGGAAAGCACACCAAAAGAAATATTTCAGACAAGAAAATTTAAATATCATAAAGGAAGCACAGCGCGCAATACAGTTTCTTTAACATAAACAAATAACACACAGTGAAACATTACAAGTTTCATGCAGGTTCCAATCGAATTAACTTCATTATACACAAACACATTTGCTTGTCGGACTGGTTGCATTAATCCTGAAAGTCGTTGGGCAATCATCCTAATTAAAATACAAATCAAATTCGGGACACCAGAGATAGGTACTCATCTTAATAGCATCATTCCGATGGACGAATGGTCAAAATGTTAAACAATCAGATTGCTAAATGATACGGCGGACAATGGTATTGTATAAATAACAGATACACTGTCTCGTCCCTGATTCGAAAGCATATCCTTGCTGAAACATACGAGTGCATGTACGCGCGCGCGTGTGTGTGTATGTGTGAAGTGCGTGGCAGGAAGGGTGCCGTGAGTTATGAGTGCTCTGTGATATCAATGCATCAATTTGGCTAAACGAAGGATTAATTTAATAACAAGTCAGCAGAAGGGGATCGCCAAATGATCTATAGAGAGGGGAACAAGCGTGTATACTGTGTAAGCAATACTCCCCAATAGCATGCCTTTTTCCGTAGTATACATATATACTCTGTCCCCGCTATGACTTTTTTATTGAATGACTTTTACTCACTCTTAGCGAGAGACTATTTGATACGTCGTCGAGTAAGTAATGAAACTTCCTTTAGGATCATATAAAATTCGTCGACGTTTCAAGAAAATATTTATCACTACATTAATTATTATAAGTTCCTTAATATTATGTACACTGTAAAATATATATAGATCTCTTTTTTTACGGTATCATTTTTCGCAAGTCCTGTTTTTGAATAGGATCTGTTTCGCCTTTACCGGCAGAGTCGATCCCTGTAGTGGTAGTTAAAAGAACTACGATGTCAATTTTTGAATTTAAATCAAATCAAAAGATCTCGAGTTCAATGCAGGCACGCTCTGACAGTAATTTTGTAGTTCATTTCAATTAAATTATAATTGTTGATATTATGGGATCCAAAGATTTAGAAGAACATGTACCAGTAAAACATTCGCGGCTTACGATCATTGAAGAAGATATAGAAAACGCCAGCGATGAAGATGATAAAGAAGAACTTAATTCTGACTTTAATCCTGATGATAATTTTTAAAGATTTCAGATACTAGTGAGGTAAATTCAGCAAAAAATATAAAACATTTTAATGTAAAATAAAAAATAATCGAGATACCTATTTTCAAGTTTCACATTCTTTTTTTTTCACAAACAATCTTATCGAAAGACGTATTAACAATTTGTGTAATTTTTGTTGAAATTCAATAATTTTATTATATCAAACAACCTAAACTATTACTGCGATCAGTCACAGGGGTGTCTTCCCGCCCCCATGAGGCGTTGGAAAAGAGGCAGGGGTGTGACCTCTCATTATTTCTGCGACCAGTCACAGGGGTGCATTCCCGCCCCCACGAAGCGTTGGAAAAGGGGTAGGGGTGTTACCTTT